>NCKU01001959.1:0-21622 GCA_003675995.1 Dinothrombium tinctorium
GAAGCTAAACTTTCAAACAATAAAAGTTCCCTGAAAAATGAGCAAAAATAGTTTTTAGTTGTACACTCGTGTCAAATAAAATCTTGCAACCTATTGATTTACAATAAATCGAGTTTTGAGCGACGCGAAAAGATTTTATTGGACACGAGTGTACTTTCTATTCGAGCTTGAGCAAAAATTAAATTTAAAGTTTCGAGAAAAATATAAAAATCAATTGTACAATTTTATTAAGGAAGTTTCGTTTTAAGCCATGCAATGCTTATAAAATAAGAAACTTTTTGCTCAGAAGTAAATCGTACATCAATGTCCAAAATTTTTTTCGGTTTACTAAAAATATGTCTCATTGCAAAAAGATTAAGTGAACGATAATGAGATTATTTTTGAGGCGAATATTTGAAAGCTGGTTACGAAATCCAGAAGCCTTAATTTAACATGAAAAATATGTTGTTGTAAATAACGTAAATTCAATTTGAGTCGATGTTTAAAAAATTTTCATATCACAAAATTTGAAATTTTGTTAACTTCTCCAGCTCATATGCGCCATATTCATTCAATTTTTTTTTATATGACCGCAGAGGGATTTCTTTATCGCACAACATTCAATTTCATTAGATGTTATGCTTATTTGCTCAGCCAAACTCACGTTTTATTAAAAGAGAAAATTGTTTTTAGCCACAACTCCCTTGGGCATGCATCTACAAATTTGATATGACAAACTTTTTATACACAATAAAGTTTAACATCACTTTTACGTAGTTTCGGCAAGGTGAGGAAGTTTTTTAATGATTAAGAGCTAAGACACCAAAATACATCTCCTCCTATTTACCCATGAATAAAAATTTTTATCATCCGCACCCTTGTAATCTCATGTTACTCTTCGCTTAGCAACAACTATCTACCATTTTTACAACATAATGTGTTTTATTTATTTTCAAAAATGTATTTTTATGCTTAATTTAGGCGTTCAAAGTCATTTGCAAAAAGTAATCGTCTGCCTTCAATTTTAAAGGGTTAAAAAATTGAAATTTTAATTTTCTGAATCAAGCAGTTATAAAATGAAAATCTACTTTCGTTCGGCTTGTTTAATAAATTATCCCATCATCGTTTAAAAGCGAATTAGTTGCAAATATTTGCGATAAAATGAACAAATGTTTTTAGGCGATAGAACAACATCAAAGAGAGCGGAAAAGTTTTTAATTGATTAATTTCCTTCGATGTGATCATTTCTTATCACGAGATGTTGTTTCTCCCTTTTTATTTTCGATTTGATTTTGTTGAATATTTGATTGTATTTGTCGTCGTATGCGGACAGGAATTTTATGTTTTGTAAATAATTTAAAATAAATTAAAATAGGATTTGTGCAATTTGTTTGCATTGTCAATTGGTTTCGTTCACAAATTTTCGATAATCTCTTTTAATTCTTCTCGAACACTTTTACTGTTAATTTAGTGAGCCATCGAGGAATGCAACAATAAAATAAATCGTTCAACTAGTAAGATAAGTGTAATAAAAGTAACTTTTCTTGCTGGCAGTGACACAAAAGCGAAAATGTTTCAGCTGCAAAGTCATGCACTGAAGTCTCTACATTTGAGACCATATTTTACCATTGTGCCGCTGCGTTATTTGCTCGCTTTACTTTGTTTGATGCCTTTTCGACGCAGTAGTGTAAAGATTAAAGGTCATTCACTTCTGCGATCAACCGCAACTTTTATAATCATATTTTTATACTCACTTTACCGAGACTTACTCGCAGCTGAAAGAATTTTCTTGTCTGCGAACATTCAGGTGAACAAAACTTCGATAAGCACAATAGTTGTTGATCACATTTGTTAAAATTCAACGTAAAATTTCAAACGCTAAAGCTTAAATTCTTTCTAAAGAGCAATTTTTCTAGTATAAGGATTAAGAAAGTGAAAAAAATCGCAAATATGGTGTCTAAAATTTTAATTTTTCAGTGTTTAAGAAAAAAGTGAACACATAGAGAAGGATTAAATTGGATGAAGCATAAAAGATTCACTCTTGAAAACAATTTTTACTTTATGACTGCTTATAAGCCATTAAAAAATGGAATCATAAAGATAAGTGGAAACCCATGAATTACGATTTTTTGATTTGTACTTTCGTGTAAGAGCTGAGAAGTAGTTTTCCGAATTTAAGAGCTAATGATAATTTAAGAACAAAAAACTGGTGAGTTTGTAGCGACACAAATTGCTAATGTCAGACAAAAATTGCCGAGCGTAATACGAGAAGTGCTATTAGTCGTGAATAGTTAAGGCTGAATGTGACTGCTTATTTTGCGTGTAAGAATGAATCTGATGTTCAAGAAAAAATTTTAAGACAGTTCATTAAAATTTGTGAATAGCTCAATTGTGGTTAACAAGAAAGCAGAAAATTAGTGAAAGTTTTATATCGATTGACGTTCACCCCGTCGTTTATCGATCGATTGTAGAGTTTTTTTTTATTTTAAAGGCTTATTTTCATATGTAAGAATCTTTATCAAAAATAGTTGTTAATACAATAAATTTATGTTAAAAGCATAACTTGCAATGCATTGTATGATAAACTTCGTGTGATGAGTTATGATGAACTTTTTCATGTTAAATTTAATTAACAATAGCTCCGAAAAAAGATATCAACAAAAAAGCAAACGAAAAGATCATAGAAAAGAAGATAAACTTTTGTATGCAAAAAATATTGGCCCATCGACCACGTTCAAGCGAAAATTTGAAAGTATCAAAAATATAATCAAAAAATCATTCAAACATCTTTATCTTGGAATATTAAATTTTAAAAATTCTTTTTTTCTTTGTGAAACAATTATAAACTTAGATTTTACTTAATTTAATCGAAATTTGCATTGAATTGAAAAAGTTTGAATTAATTCAATGAGCAAATCAAATTAACTTTTTCGTGCAATTTCCGAAAAAATTAAGCCTAAAATAACACAATTCTCCTTTGACACTTTGCAGTTATTTATTATAAAAAACAAATACAAATCAATATTTTTCTACCTTAAACAATATTTTTTTAAATACATGTAAATTTGAAAACTTATCAAGAATTCAAAGGCATTTTTTGATATTTTGATTCGTTAAAAATCTGCTAAATTAAAATAAATATCCTCACAAAAAGTGTGCGCCAAACTCATTTTGGGGACTTTTTAATTGAAAATCCGTTTTAAAATCGAAATGCAACTATTCTCTTTACTAACTTGTGAAATTGAATTAAACTAAGCGAATTTGTCCGCGTCAGAGACGATATATTAACTATGGAAAGACAAAAGTTTCACACCTTAAAGCATACTTCACTGCAAAGCAAAACACTTCCTTTCCATTGTGATACACTTCATTCATTCAAAAAGAAGGATATGTCTTTACATTATTTTCAAGTGAACATGTCGTAAAAAAGTGGAATGAAAAACTAAAACATGAATATAAAAAAGGAATTAATAATTTAATGCTTAAAAATCAACTTGAAGCCTTTTTACCTTCTTGGCTGAAGAAAGATTTAAAAGGCTTCTCATAAAATTTGTAATTTACGCGAAAAAAACGTCGAATATTTTAGAGTTTCAATTTATTTTGTGAGTTTTTATTAGTTTTTGTTTCGGTTGATGTCACGAAAATTCTCAATGTTAATGATGCTGCTTAATCTTTTAAGAAAACAAAAGAAGAGCTTGTGTGTGTTCGTTTAATTCAACAAATCTAATAAACTCGTTCACTTCGATAAGTAGCCAATGCAGTTACTATGTAAGTGTTTTTTCTTTTCATTCTGGTTGTCTTGTTGAAAAAAACTGAGTGTTTGTGACATTTACGGAGACAATAGGCGAGAAAAACTCTTCTTCGAGAATATTTCTTGCGTATTTTGAATGAGCGATAAGCAAAAAAGAAGCAATAAAACTGTAGCTTTGCTCAAAGAATTTATATTTAACAAAATTAAATCAATAGCGGACTCTTGCGCAAAGAGAGATGAGCCTGAAAAGCTCTCATCATTCTCAAAATGTCTTGCGTACATTGTTCACAGGGTACCTCGACTTACTATATTGCTGTTGAAACTCTTACCGTTTGCGTTATTTTCGAAAACAAAATCTTCGAGCGAAAGCGAAAACGATGTGACATTTTGCAGTGCATTCATTTAATGCTTTCGCCTTTCAATTTTAATCACTTTTCATTCGTCAGTTAACTTAAAACACAAGAATCGATTCGCGTCGAATTTAATTGCTGCTTCACTTGAATTGAGAAACTTTGTTTTCAATCATCTCATCGTTTGCCATTTCGCTACTTTGCTCCACTCTTTCACCATTTCGATTCTCATTTATTGTTTTCGAAAGTTTTTCATTTCGAAAGAGAAAGCCGACAGAAGAGTGCTCAACGCGTTCTAAGCCGCAGCTTTCAGTTTTTTCACACACTTGTCACTCTCCACTTTCTTAATGATGTTAAAGCGATTCAATTTTCTCGCATTTTGTACAGCGACTTTTTCATCGTTTGTCACAAGTAAGTTATTTTCGACGAACTGTTAGCAAAACTTGTGAACGTTTAATTATATTTAAATGAATATATACGAACGTTCGCATTTTCATTTTGTATTCATTTGACTCAGACATAAATTGCATTCAACAGTTAACATTATCCGATCATCAATACTAGCTTAATGTTTGCGCAGAAATCGATTAATATGTGAAGTACATTTGCGTTTTACGATACATTTAACGAATATAATGCTGCATAATAATGCTTAAGAGTATCTCTAATGACTGCACACACACATATACACAAATAAAGGTACAGCGAAGCACGTGCTCCATTGATATTTTACAATTTTTTGCATTTCAATTTTGTCGCTATATTCACTCTGCGAAAAATATTGGCAAAAGTGTTTTTTAATTGATTAATTTCATATGAAATATAAATTTCATGTTGGTTTATGGTTAACGTTTATTTACATAGAAACCTGGCCGTTCTCATGACACCGTACCGTTGTCTTTTTCTTACCGAACCACGCTTTCAATATTTCATGAAAGTCGATTTGCGCCTACTTTTAGAAAAAAAAATTTTCGTTTTCAATGCGTTTCTCAGTTTAATATCGGTGAGATTAATATTCGCTTCGCGTCATATTTCATATCTTCATAATTGTTACACGATTATTCAGATTTAAAAAGATCTACATGCGAAGTTGATTGATTTAAAAAAGCAGCTTCCAAGAGTTTCATTTCCTTCCTGCGAATTTTGCAAATTTAATTAGAGCAATTTAGCGAGAACATTGAGATTAAAGATTTCAACTATTCTTTTTCTAAATCACATCATGTAGTTGGTGGTGCGAAACATTAAACGATGCAATTAACTGCTTTCTAGCAATCATTTTGTTTGTATTGCTCTTTATATCATTTGCCAACACCGTATGCTGTACGCATTTTAATTAGCTCCCCTTTGAAAATTCAATATTCACGCAATTGATGTATAAATCGATCGTTTAAAAAAAGCTTACGAATATTTATGTTTAAAAAAAAGTAGCGCAGCAACAAATCTCTCCTCTGAGAAATTAATCGATGGCAATTTGGAGTTTTTTTAAGAACACAATTGCGCAATATGAATAGAGAACTTCTTAAATGAATTACGGTTTTTGTTTCACGGTAAAAATGTTTACCTCAGAGAAAAAATTTGATGGATAGGCTCATTTCTAATTTTCGAATAAACTTGTGTTGAGAGCTTTTTTTTGTTTGTTGGTTTGAAAATAAAATATTTTGCTTTTTCAACAAACTTTCATAATTTATTTTCTAAATTTAACGAATTCATTAATTAACCAACTAAATCATAAATTTTCTGCTCACAGTTATGGCGTCTGTGCCACTCGCCAATAACATATCGTTTGTATTAACACAATGGATTCCACCAGCTGTAAGAGTATCGTGGCTAATATGCAACGATACTGCGAATGGAGAAAGGATCACAACAGTGAGAATAAAGTACAATGTGAAAAACTCAAGGTATTTGCATTTTATTTCGCATTTTGCGCAAATTGTTTTCTCGTTTTAAAAATAAACAAAACCGGAAGAAAACTTTTTAGCTCAAAATGGTTTGCTATTTAAGGCCTTGTTTATATAACAATCGCTTGTTCGGATTTAAATTTTCTTCTCTTCTTACTGCGAACAAAAGAATAACAACAATACTAAAAATAAAAAATTTCTAAATCGCGTTTTCTTGTTTATTCTTCTTAAATTGGCACCAAATGAAAAAGTTGCTTAGCAAAAAAGCGTATGAACTAAGTGAATAACATTTTACTGAGTAAATTAATCTTACATAAATATTGACAGCAGAGAGTTCGCTAGAACTCGAGATAATGTTTTGCAGAGATCATAAGTTGAAGAAAGTTCAATCGAACAATAGTCTTTATAGACTTTTGCTCGCTTTCAAGCGAATCATTTCGTCACGAGTTTCCAAAAATAATTTTAAAACGTGTTTGCTATTTTTAAGTCGAGAATTTAAACAAACATCAATCAACTTTATAATTCATTCGAGACTCATCAAAATGCGTGAAAGATGAGATCAATCTACTTACTACTTAATTTGCTGGCTTAGTTATAAGAATGTCAGCTTCAATGAAAGCAAAGCAGTAAGCGAAAACCACTTCTACGTGTAACAAGTTTTGGTTTTGGCCGCAAGTTTCGCGAATTTTCATTCTTAACTAATTGAATTAATAATGAATAAGCTTACTGATGACTTTCACTCGCATCAAGCTTTCCAAAGAATTGATTGTTTAGCAACGAAATGATTAGAATATGATGCGCACATGAAAACATGAGTGGTTTCATCATGATCAAATGAATGATTAAATATAAACCAAAGTAAATTTTAAACTAACAGCCTAATCAACTTCGTGCATGTAATTTGCACTTGCAATGAGTTACTTTGGGATTTAGTAAATCAGAAAATTTTGTTTTCGAGTTGGAAAGAAAATAGAAAATGTAGAAAACATTCTCAAAATACAAGCGAAACTCTACGAACGAAAGAGCTTGTTCATATGCAGATGGAAATTATCAAAACCTTTGATTTTCTCTAGAAAGCAAAGAACACTATTTTCAGCGTTTGTTCAGCGTTTATCGAGAAAAGATTTCGTTCGTTCTTGGCTAGTGAACTAGCGACAAGCTTGACATGAAACATGATTCATGTCAATTTATTTCACGATACCTAGCGACGAATTCACTAAACTTCGAATGCAGCATCCCATTGCTTTTGAAGATCACAAACGGTTATCAACAAATACATTGCATTATGAACATACTTATGATTTATAGTATCGTGCACATCGTTGAAAATTTACCACTTGTTAGTTGATGAAATTTTTTATAAGTCAAAAAGCAAGTCTCATCGTTGATCTTCAAAAAGTAAAATGATGAAGCTTGAATAAATAGAGAGAAAAGGCGTCGCGTCAGCTCTCAAAACATCAATTTCGAGAATAAATTTTAAGTGTTAACGTTTTATCGATTCGCTTTTTTTATGACCGTTTGTTTCGTATTTGCTTCTAGCTTCCTGAATAACCCTCATCATTTTGCATAAAATTTTCAATTCCTCTTTTTAAAATTTGATGTTTTAAACATAAGTTTTATAATTGAAAATAAAATCAGCGGAGTGTAAAATGTAAAACACTCTTGAATCAATCGCTTGAAATATCAAAATTTGTTTAGAAAATTTTTCGCTGTTTTTTATATTTTATGTTTCGATCTAAAGCGCAAATGTTTTCTCGAAACTCGAAGCGCAGCAATTGTTTCGAAAATAATGCGTTCAGAAAATGAAATTTCGTATTCAGAAAAGGCAGTCGAAAAGAAAAAAAAGCGCTTGCAAGCGTCAAACTTTATTGCATTCGACAATTTGAGAGATTCTATTTTACGCTTACTGTTTATTTTAAGTGAAGCTTTGAAAAAATTTCGAGCATTAAATTTAAGCGCAAAAGCAAGCTTCTAAAATTTAAGCTTCATTCTGTAATTAGATTTTCGACGCAATAATTTGCATTTACACTTCGATTCGATACGTGACGCAAAATCACAATTCGAATTGATCGCTAAATTAGATTTTCATTTCATTTTCGCTTCCATTGTGAACGTTAAACGAAAGAGCAAAATGCTTTTATTTGAGAAAAAATCTATAAAAGGCACAAATGCTTTGCGAAGTAACAGCTCGATATTAAACAATACAATTGCACATTCATTTTCACATTCTTTGCCTTCACTCACTTCGAGTGAACACTTCAAAGGCGGTCTCAAAATAATTAAATTCGCTGAAATATTTGCTTAACTTCTGCTGAAGCCATTTGCAGTTCACAAAGCACACACTCTTTGATTTATATGATAGCGTTTAAAGAGATGTTATCCGACACACTATTATTTCATATTACACACGACGATAAGTTGTGATAACTTGTCTCTGGCGATTAATTAGTGAAATTCTAAATGAAGTTTCTTATCATTAGTTTTTTTTTTCTCTCCACGAATAGAAATT
The DNA here is from genome assembly GCA_003675995.1 of Dinothrombium tinctorium. Classification (NCBI taxonomy): domain Eukaryota; kingdom Metazoa; phylum Arthropoda; class Arachnida; order Trombidiformes; family Trombidiidae; genus Dinothrombium; species Dinothrombium tinctorium. The sequence continues at coordinate 8,491 of NCKU01001959.1, forward strand.
TAAAATTGTAATGCGAAACATTATCACACAATTTAATATATTCACACATATGCGATACATTTTTTTAAAACGAAACACGTTTCACCGATTTACTATTCTCTTCTCATATCAGCATATTCAATTGGCATCTGACTTGAAAATACGTTCTTTAAAAATCAATTCACCTATAAAGTTATTATCAAAATGTTTTGCTATTTTAACCAGACAAAACGAGTATTTAATGCTATCTGTTGCAATGTTTTTGACAGGAACTGTGCGTAAACTTATTCTATCGATACTTGCAAAGCTCAAGAGACTATTTTTCAAAACCGTAATTTTGTTCCGCAGCAATCAACGACCATTTAAAATGACAATTTATCATGCAGTCACTTTGAATCTCTGGAGTGTTAATATTCGTCAAGAAGAATATTTTCAGCTCGTTCGCAATAGGAAAAAAGGCGTTTGTGTATGTTGCATGTTGCTTATTCAACTAACGGCGGATCGGATTAAAATGTTTGTGTGCATAATGAATAACAAATACGACCAATTTGAAATTGGAAAACTATAGAACGAAAAATACTTTTGAAATTTGCTGCTTTCTCATTACAATAAAAGGTAGTCGATTCTAAATCAAATTATGTTCGCCTGAAAAATTACAAATCTAATGAAAGTAGAATAAATTTTTAACGTTGCCAAATGCAGAAACATAAAAGATTAGTTTTAGTAAATAACATCGTAGAAAAAAATTCAATTAACAGCGTAATGCATTTTCCTCACTTATCCGCGGTAGCGGATAATATAGTTCTATTTCTCTTTTACGACTATCATCATAGCAATCAAGAAAAACGGTGATAAAAATCGATTTGTGACAGTAAAAGACACCATTTGCAAAAGAATAGCTTCATTTTGCATGAAAACAATTCATTTTTCATTGCGCTTCTCAAATTGCAAACACATTCACACTTACAAACGTTTTTAGCTTTCTCATATACACATACATATCACATTTATATATACATATTTATATCTACTTATGGACAATAAATGGTACAAATTTTGCTCAGAATGAGGATTTTTTCGCTCATTTTTTCAATTAAAGCTCATTATTATTGAGTCAGCAAAACGTGCGAGTCCCGAGAACTGCGATCAAATGCGCTTAAGTCAGTATTTTTAGCATTGTAATGAATTATAAATTCTTCTCAAATTATTGTTGAGTAATAATGAAAATCAAAGCGACCGTCTTAACTACTGACGCAAAACTGTAATTTTTTTTTTCATTAGTTTCACTTAGTTCTTAGTTTCTTAGTTCATCGAAGAAAATAATGTCTATCAATCAACAAACTGATTAAATTTTTAACGGTCACACTCAAGAATTTAAGCATCGTTAAATCAAAATTGATTAAACCAAAATTTTATTGGAGCCAAAATCAAAATGTTTACGAGTGAGAGCACCGAGATTATAAGTTTAATCTACTTCTTATCTTGTGAACACGAAAATATGTATCTCATAATGTTCTGTCTTCACTTATTACTTTGTTAAATTTTTATTTCACTTTTGTTCACACGCCGTTTGCTTTCATTTTCTAATAAGAGATTTTACCGTGGAAATAAAAAAACGATTAGTTTTTTACATACCATTATTGATAAACGATAAATACACTTAAGACTTTGCAATAAAACCGAAATTTAAACATGAATTTAAGCATTTTAAATTCTCAAATTATGCAAAAAATTGTGAAATTTTAATTTAACAAATCAAATATCGTTGAAAATCAATATGATGTCGATTAAAAAAAATGAATAAAAATGTATTTAAATTGTATTATATTTGTAAATAATTTTGCCTTCTCGATATTTCAGTGTAATATATGCAAACTTAACAAAGTCAAGAGATAAAGTTGAGAGTTAAATTATTGAATTCAGTCAGGTCATTTGAGTTAAAAAAAAAGAAAGATTTAAAATCTTTTGGTTATTTAACTTCAGCTTCTTTCATATTAAGTCGCTACCCCTCTACAATTCAAAACTTGTTTTTTTCAATTTATTTTTAATAACAAGATAGTAAATCAATTTGAATGAAGCTATTTAAGTAATTCAGCTAAAATAAGGGAGAAGAGGTTTGTGTGAATATCCTGAGGCTATCGTTAGTGTACAACTGTGGCAATAAAATTGTAAAGCAAAAGGAGACAATAACAAAGATTCAATTTGTTAGCCTTAATCAATTCTTTAAGTTTCAATTAACCAAATCTCCATTTTTCAATAAACTAAAACATTTTCATCAAAACCGAGTTTGCAAAATGCAACTCTGACTTGATTTGAGTATTTTAAAATATGAATTTCAGTAGTAGATGTTGTATGAAAATTCAATTTCAAAAGCGCATCAAAATTGTAATCCAAAAATGACAAAAACAAATGCTGCATCGCTTTTAATCATATTTTATGACATGTATTTGAAAAGAATAATGGAAATTATGAATTTGTTGCATTTTAAGCGAAAAAATTTCTTTTTTGCCGAAGCCTCGTAATAAAATAAGTACAGTTAATAATAACAATGGTAAAGCGCTTATTTCTTCATTATCTCTCAATCTACAGACGGCAAATGAACTCCTTCGTCACGTGACGAAAAGGTTGGAGTAAATCAAGGCTGACGTTACAAAATGAAGGAATTTTTTACCGTCTTGTGTACTGCATTAAATAATATTTGTTTTCAAACTTATTGCTTTTGACTTTAATCGCTTTTTAATGTAGCTATAATAATGCTTTAGTTTTAATTTGCATTCGCAACAGCGAAAACTCAGGTTGTTGCGTTTTTCACAGTTTAGATTTAGTGGTAATATTGGAAGCCAAATAACTGCGCTCAACACTTGAGTGCTAACAACAATTTAATTTCGTACCTATGTTTAGATATTGTACATGCAATACAGTTTAATGCAAAGTGCAGTGTGTTATGTATTAATGAAGAGTGTTGTTCTAACTAAACGACGCGTAGTAAATCGATATTAATGCAAATTAATAGATTGAAATAGAGTTTATTTTGGATTTGATGTACTCGATGTGATGTTGCGCACTCAATATTTATAAGGTGTTTACATGCGTTTACTTATAGTTTCGAGTAGCAATAAAATTATCGTAACAAAAGTGTTGCTCGTTTGTTTGTTTGTTTTCGAAACAATTTTCACATGAATGAGTGCTTTATAAAACAGACTCAGCATATTGATTGATCTCATGTGACGAATAAATATCTCCAAGCTGTTTTGCATACAAAAAACGTTCGTTTGATTCATATAAAAAGGATTTAACTCAAAGGCTCTTCTATATAATGAAAGCAAGAAAAGAGCAGCAAAATGACGTAATGAATGAAAAAAAAACCGAACGGATACTCGAGAAGATAATTGCTAAAAACTTTTAACTTATAAAAGTACTTCTAAAATCATGCTGTTGCTATTGTTACATTGGTCAATTCAGTTTGTTAGCAACTCAACTGGAACCTATCTATTCGTGAAATTTCGTCGGTTTCATTAAATTACATTTTTAGCCTGTTTGTTATTGTTCACAAGACTTGAAAATATTTGTACATTGTCAGAAACAAGGTTTACGGTCTGGGGATTTGCGAGTGTTTATCTTGTCAGTTCAACTTCTTTCAACATTTTCAGAACACAAATTCGTGTTTTTCTTCTTGTTATCTTTCGAAGTGAAAACGCAAAAAGCAGCGAGCTTCTTTCGCTTTGATTTATTATTTGTTTATCATTTTTTGTTTTTTCAATTTCAAACTTAAAGTTGGATTTATATTCTGCGTCTTCGTCAAATTCTTAATGCCATAGTTTTAAGCCTTTCACCATAATTTTGTTTAAGCTCTAGAAAAAATAAATGGTCGCCGTATTTTACTTAAATAATAGTCTTTTTGACGGAAGGTTTACATCAAGCTTAATCGACTCTTTTTTTAAGACAACTAATGTCTTCATTGCGGGCAACTTAAATGTTGCTCTAACGGAGTTGCAAAAAAAATGCTGCGTAAGAACTGATAAATTTAAGAATAAGAGATACGAGCGAATAAAAATCTCAAGTGGTTTACTCTCTCATAAAACGCCAAAATTCCCATGGCACAATTTCATTTTATTTTTAGTTAAATTTTATCTCTTCTCACACGAAACTTTTTCTGATATTTCAACATTGAAACTTTAAAAATGTCAAAAGTTTTTACAAATAAAAATTCCATTTACGAAAAAGTTCTAAACAGTTATTTCTATCGTTTATTTGTCTGAAATATTGTCTAAAATTGCGTTCAAAGCTTTAATCCGATAAAAATTTACAATCAAATTTCAAATAGAATGTCATCGATAGAAGATTAGATGGATGATTAAATTCGGCCATAGATTGAATTCATCGTGTTTTTTCTCAACTTAGATTAAGATTTATAAAATTTCAGACACAAAATAAGAAAACTCAATTATAAGTAGCATAATAAATGAATTTAAAGGAAAATCCAAATTAACTCTATCTCAAAAGTAACTGAAATTTGGTTAATTTTATTCCGGAAAGAAACATGCATCCGGAACAAAAATTATACTTGAAAACTTGAGATAATTAAATAATAACATAGCGTAAAACTTGAATTTGACTTCTTTGTCTAATTAATTAGTTGTGCATCACGACAAAGAATTCACGAACAAAGCGATATTTTATTAAGGTTTAGAATATGTTTATAACATTTATAATTTATAACGCGAGAAAAGCTTTTTATTCATCCACATTTATAATGAATACATGGAAATAATGAAGTGAATAATTAAATTTCTACATTCTGCTTCAAAAATATAACTTAATCATCTTTTTTGAATTAAAACAAAAAGCCGTGAGCAAAAATATTTTTTATTTTAAATTTTTCGTTTAATTGAACACGCGTAAATGGTGAATGATTTTTTTGGCCTTTCTATTAAAAAAAAATCACGTTTTTGTATAATATGTTCACTTTAGAGATTCGATCTTAACTGATAGAAATTTTTGTAAGATTTTCCATCTTTCTGTCTAAATGAATAAAAATTTTGAGATTATAACAAAGTAACTTGTAGAAACGTGATGAACGTGTAATTTGTGATTTTTAAACTTTATGAATAAAAATTCATTTTGTGTAAGCATATTGTAATTAAGCTAAAGAAAGAATATCAGAAGAGAAGTTCATCTAGAGGTAGTTAATTAAAAATTTATATGCCGTCATATTTAATTGTCTCTCTGATTTTTAACACAATTAAAATTTAAAAACCATTCTTACTCATTAAAAATTGATAAAACATATGTTCAACGTAATTTTATGATTAAGGATTTGGATCGATCGATTTGAATTTTAAAACTTTTCGAAAGTGAGTGAATGTGTCTTATTTTCCAAATCATGACAGCGATAACAAAAAAAAATGAAAAATAATTTTATGGAAGACAGAGAAATTTTCAAAAAGATTTCATAAACTTATCATGGTTGAACATGACGTAGCTTTGTTTTCGTGTGTACCATATAATAATAATAAAGATCAATAATAGTAAGGAACAAAAGTAGGGCAATAATACTTAAGCGAGCAGATCAAGATAAAAAAGTGAGCTGTAAACAAATTAATGGCATCATAAAAATTTGGTGCATTCAAAATTGAGCTTCGTATCTTATAAAAGAAGCACAAAATTTTAGAAGAAAGAAAGGAAGAAGCGCGACTTTACAAAAAATTTGCAGTTTGCTTTTTAATTTTATTCTCATTTGTTAGCGAATCGCAAAAATGAATTTTTCATTTTGAAGCATACAAAAATACATGAATTTTGTGTTTTGACTGTAATGAGAAATTTTCACTCTGCCACTTATAAATTATTATTTTTAAGATGATCAACGAAGTTAAAAAATTTAAAGTAAAAAGTATTTTTACTCGTGAATTTTTGTTTTAGCTTTAAAAAATGCTAAACACATCTTCCCAAACACACTGTGCCATTCTCCAAAGGCAATCTGACACTTGGTGACCAAGGAGAGATAAACATTTATGAATTTTTTAAAAGTTCATTAAATGCAGAAGAGATGTGAAATTTTGAGCTGAATAAATCATCAAATGCACTATTTTCGAGATTTACAGTGTTAGTAGTAATGTGCCTAAAATATTTTTTCACAAAAAATTCTCTACTAGAGAATAAAACAATGACGTCAATTCCAGTTCGTGAGTTTCTCTGAATTGATCACAATAGATCAATTGAATGCGATCTGTTGCTAGGTTTTTTCGATTCTTTTCTCAGAATGTTCATGTTTAAAACAGATTCCTAAGCGTAAGGCGAACCAATGGCAAAAATATGTTGAAACATAGTTTCATTGTGTCATATCGTTTTTAGACGTAAGATGTGGGCAAGCAGGAAAAGTTGCTCTAATTGTTAATGTGAAAAGTCAAATCGCATCTGATAAAAAGAAAGCGAATGTAATTCATGTGAACGAAGATTTTTTTCATTCTATGCATTACTTCATTTCATTCTCTTTCTACTCAATAATTATCTGTGTACAGAGAAAATAGTGATGCAGATTATCTGCGAGCTTATCACCTGTCGTTCATGTGTAAAAATGTTTTCTCTTCTTATCAAACACATGTTTCGTTCACAAAAAAAGAAATTAAGTTGCAATGTATTTCAGTTTGAAATCAATCGAATGAATTAATTCACTCCGCGTTGCGTGCAAATTTGCTAAATAGCCTACTTTTCGCTTCATTGAACGAATGAAAAGTACGACGCTGTTATTCGAAAAATTTTCAAACATTTAAATTTTTTGGTTGCATGAAATTCGATCGATTTTTTTTAGATGCTGTTGCTAACCAATTTCGAATTTTATTAATTTATCAAAATAAACTAGAGAAGCCGTAGTTTTATTAAGTCGAAAAATTTAAATTTCATGAAGCTTCAAAATATTATTTCTTATTTGAAAAATGCAAATTTAAAATTGAAAAAAGCGGAAACAATGAAACATGCTCTCATATAGAAAATGTCATTTGCATGGCTAAGAGCATTTTGAAAAAAGCAAAAAATTAGATTTTGATATCAAATCTTGTACGAAGTCGTAGTTTTAAATCTTTACGAAGCACTGCATTTTATCACTCGACCATGGTACTTGAAAATAAGCACTAACTTCGCATGAAAATAGATTCACAAAATTGCTATCGAGAGCGAGAGCGAAAATTTAATCAATCTTGCGCCGCTTTTGTTTGAGGAAAAAATTCCTTTCCAAACTAGCGAGATGATAAATTAAGTTATTGCAGATTTTGCTATAAAATTGAATTGTTTATGATGCAGAAAGAATTTTATCTCGCGATTCAAATTTTGAGCTCGTAAACATTTATTTTAATTGAGCTTTAACTTTAGTATTTAGAGTTCGTCTCATCAACCTGTGATAATTAATGGAGTTATTTTTTCCATAGCAAATAAATAAAACAAAAATGCTTTGCTTACACGTGTGGAAATAAAAATTTCGACGCTTTTTTGTTTATTAACAAGTAGAAAGCAAATGTGTTAATTAATAATCGCATAAAATCCTTTTTTTATCACTTTCATCTCATGAACTCATCGATATTTGATTTAAAAAAGCATTCAATTTGAAATGTCATTCATTCGGTTTGATTTCGTCGCTGATTTGATCCGTCGATCGCAACACAATTGAAAATGAATCAAAAAAACTTTATTTTGAAATGTAGCGTCCTAAATCCTCGCTCTTTATTTGCAAATAAAAACAACGCCGCCAAGAATTGTTTTCACAAGTGTATATTAGGTGAAAATTGCGAACATCATAAATTTATCAAAATAAACAGTCGGATGTAGTTTGATATCTTCAATAAAAACAAACATTCCTTTCTAGAGCCGTTTATTGGCTAAAAACATAAAGATTAAGAAACATTATACTCTCGCAAAGATGAAGCTTCTTTTTCTGTTCTGCCTGCAATATGAAAAGAGAAACTTTATTTGAGACAAAATTGTTCGCTTATAAAAATGTAGGTTAAAGCATGTTGTCGTAATAGGATTTTGATCATAGAGATTTTAGAATAATTATTGAAACAACTTTGTGCATCTATCAAAAAAGCGGAACGAAATTTACTTTTAAGATGTTAAGCTGAAAAAGTCAAAAGGCAGCGATTAGAATGAAAATTATGATGCAAAACTTCAAAGAGAAAAGTTTGTGAAAGTTTTTGCTCATTTTCTAATTTTATTGAGCTATTCTTTCGTTTGTTTGAAGCATAAATTTTCGTAAATGTAATAACAACCATTGTAGTATTCTGAAATTATCATCGGCAAAAAAGTTTCCAAAACACTTTAACAATAAACAACTGACAAAAATTTAGTGCTAGTGCCAAAACTTGCTTTATAAATTTTAAAAAAATTTCGATTAAATTTATATTTGGATAAAAATGAAATCAAACTCCTTTCAAAAACAGAAAAACATGTCTTTTAAAAATTGTTTATTATCGTGCAAATTTATGTCACTGTTCTGAGCGAAAGTTAAGTGAAACAGGATGAGAAATGTATTCTCTTCTTTCACTTTAATCTCTACTACAAATCAAGAGTGAAAAACACTATAAGAGATAAGTCAACAGTTGTATTCTAGACTATTTAATATAAAATTTTCTGCATATTTCAATCCACTACAAAGGCAAAGCATGTTAGATTACCAATAGAATAAATCTTTAAGCATATTGCTGACTTCTTTGTTAATGAGCTCATTTTTAAATCGTAAAATAAGAAAAATTTTTTCGTTTTTTTCAACAATTTGAAATATTGAGTGTATTTCATAAAACCGATTGATTTGAAAATAACTTTTTTGATGAAAGTTTAAACTTATTTTGAATAGATTTTAGATTTCATCACTCAACATAAATTTTAAGTACATGTTAATAAAGGGATTCAAAACGATTCATTTGGTTTTTGACTAATTGCTTTACAACCCGCATTTCTTGGTTTTTATGAAGAGTCAAAACCTATTAAACAGAAAAGAACACAATAAACATTTCTCATGGATCGTATTACAACTAAAAGATAAAAATAAAAAACGAGCATTTTAATGCAGATGGACGAAAGCGGAGCATCAAAGCCTGCAGAATAGAAAAATAGGAAATACCTCGAAACTCTTCACTTTAACTTTATTTACTAAAATTAATATATTGAAAACCGAGGCAGTCGTAGTAAAATTGTAGTAAAAAATAAAAAGTTTCGAAGGATGTGTCTGCGCCATTTAATACTCTTTTTTTCCTATGCAAAATGATTTTTTAGATTTTTTGCATCGCAATATTTACAGAGGAATTATATTCACATTGTTTTAAGTTTCAAAAATTTCGTTTTTTTATAATTATTTCAATTTTTTATGTTTGAACAAACTCTTTCGGTTATATACTTTGTATTTAATTATTCAAATGTTTACCTAACTTGATTAGCTTATGCTTAGCTTAACTTATGTTTGAATTCAATTGAAATTAGATAATAGCTTTAAATTCACTGAATTCAAAATAAACATTTTCCAAATTTTTTAAATAATTTATTGTATTTTTGGATTATTATTATTTTTTTAAAATTTGAATAATGCAATTTTAATTCTCAAAGAAGTTTTCAAAAATTTCTCAATTCAAATCTACTTTCCATAAAAATTCTTAAATTTTTTATCATAATTATTTTCATTCTTATTTTTTTATCTTTACTAACATTCTTGATATGATACCAATATTCTTACTTTACAGATATTTTGTATCACGAGAATTAGATCCGAAGACACGATCGGTTGAATTGTGTGACTTGGATCCAAAAACTGAATATCAAGTCGAGCTTTCAGTGATTGCGGGCAACAAAACATACAAAAATCCCATCATTGGTTTTATTTCGCCCAGCGATGGTATTGAAAAATTTCATTTTTTTATTTTCTTGATTTACATTTTCCAATTAACTGAACACTTTCAGTTTCTCAATATTTTGATGACCTCATGCTCTTCACAAAGAGAAAGGAATTTGAAACATTCATAAGCGAAGGCTAATGCAAAAATTTTCATAAAATGTTTCATTTTTATTTTGATGGGAAAGTTTGAAATGCTACAAAGTTCATTTTTGTGTTCATAGAGATGCATGTGTATGGCAGACGTGGTATGCGAGGAATGACACACGGCTACGCAGCCAGAGGAGGGCCTGTCGTGTATCGATTAGACGAAATCGCAATCGTTGTTTTCGTGTTATGTTTTTGGATGGCAGTTATTTTTCTGTTTTGTAATAAATGGGGAAAAATTCGCCACTTGGAACCCTACCAGCCACAATATCAACCGGAGACGCCGTTTCAATCGCCCGTTTACTCAATTCATAACAGTAAACCGACTCGGATGAACACATGCACTAGTAGTAACTATCCTCCGTTTTTCGCCACAATGAATGCAAGTCGTATTAACATGCATTCATTTGAGCGGCAGCGGACAATGTCGGCAGGATCAAAAATTGGCAGTTTGTACCACTGTGCTTCCGCGTGCATCTACCAAACGCCGCTGCCGAATCGGCCGCGGGTCAACAGCGTTATTGTGAACATGTCACCATCGTTCATTCAAAATGGTCATGATTGTCCATTAAAGCGAAAGTTTAAAAGTGCGGAGGACATTGAGATGTATTCGTTCAAACAAAGACTTGACAATCAAAAGAGATTATCCCACACAAATCTAATGCAGTTTCATCCATATTTTCGCCATTGAGCAAATTTGCGAGAATGTTTTTATACAAATGGTTTATTAAAATTGAATGCCACAGTAGAGTTCTTATATTTTATTAGCGAACAATAAAAAATGCTTTGACACTGTGCCTGTATTTCAAAGTATCACAAGTTTGTGTCCGTTAACTCACTTTATTTTAGAGGTTTGTATTTAATTTTCAATTGTTTCAATTGACAACCAGTTTAACAAATTTGAATTCTAGTGTCTGAAACTTTGAAAACTCGTGCTGTGCTTGAAATAAGTTGTCTCGCTTTGTCAAAGTGGCATTCACTTTGAAACTGTCGAAATTGTGTCTATTTTAAATGTAAACTTCAAAATCGCATTCATTTGCATTAAAATAAAGCGAAATTCAAACGTGCGCATCCATTGAGCAAAGCGCACTTGACTCGATTCTCTCAGCTTTATTGCGACGACGCATTTTACAAACGGCCCCTTATTGACGGCAAGTGTTCGCTGCGAGACGCGAGTTTTGCGAAAATCGCGAAAACGCGAAGTGAACGCGGATTGAAAGCAGTTAAAAACGCGATCGCGGCTTTCGGACACTGGTTACAATGGCGATGTCAAAGGGAACTTCGCATTACAATCGACAAGTGTGGGAAGACTCCGAGTTTCCGATTCTTTGTGAAACATGTCTCGGCGACAATCCCTACCTTCGAATGATGAAAGACAAGTTTGGCAGCGAATGCAAGATTTGTCAGCGGCCGTTCACCACTTTCCGATGGTGTCCGGGACAGAAGATGCGCTACAAGAAAACCGAGATCTGTCAGACGTGTGCGCGCGCCAAAAACGTGTGTCAGACCTGTCTCCTCGATCTCGTCTACGGTTTGCCTGTTCAGGTTCGCGACTCTGTGCTTAACGTCAAACAGGATATGCCTAAAAATGATATTAATCGCGAATTTTACAACCAAAATTTGGACAAAGCTGTGAGAGAAGCAGGTTTGCCTTTCTCGCATTTCATTTGTCTTGAATCGATTCTAATCTATGCTTTTGCTTACAGATGCAAGCGAAACTTGGGGTCCATATAAAGCTCAGCCACCGAGCGATGTTCTTGCCAAATTGGCACGAAACTCACCTTATTACAAGCGTAATCGAGCTCATATCTGCTCTTTTTGGGTTAAAGGAGAGTGCAAACGAGGAGAAGAGTGTCCTTATAGACATGAAAAGCCCACCGATCCTGACGATCCTTTATCAGATCAGAATATCAAAGACAGATACTATGGTTCAAACGATCCTGTGGCTGAAAAAATGTTGAAAAGAATAGCCGACATGCCAAGACCTATACCACCAGAGGACAAAAGTATTACAACAGTTTATGTCGGAAATATTGGCGAAAACATCACAGAAAAACAGTTAAAAGATCATTTTTACCAATTCGGAGAGATAAGGAGCATAAACATCGTTCAGAAGCAAAATTGCGCCTTCATAACATATACAACGCGACAAGGTGCCGAAGCTGCCATCAGCAAATCGTTTCAAAAGTTAGTAATCAATGGCCAAAAATTGGTTATAAGATGGGGAAAATCTCAAGCTAAGAGAGGCACAGTGACTCAAGAAGAAAGAGGCGTACCATTAGAACCTGTTCCCGGTTTACCACCGCCTGATTATTTTAATCTCTCTGCTATTCCGAGTCTTATTCAACCAATTATTCCATCGACATCTAGCTCAACATCAGGCACTGGTATTCATTACCCATCGCAAGATCCTAATAGAATGGGCTCATTTGGACTGAAATTACCTTCATATAATAAAAATTAAAGCATACCATCATATTTATCTTTTGGAAAAGCGCATCTAAATATGCCTTAATTTTTCATAAAATCTAATTGTGGATTTTTGTAGAAGAAAATTTCAATGTTTAAAGACTTTTGTTTCATTAGATAATAAAAATAAGTTCGGCTCCTTCGGAATATTCACCTTTTTCTTTGAATGGATAAATTTTTAAGTTTACGGAATTTTTTCAAATTATTGTAGTGTTTCTGAAAAATGTAATTAAGTGAGAGTATCGGAATCTCATTCGTGAATACAACATTTAAAACCGCGTTCATTTGAACGACTCTGTTTTAACTGAACAAAATTTTTTGATTCAAAAAATGCATATTAAATGAATAAACGAACAATAACTTACTATTACTAACTATTACTAATAAATTATTAGTAATAACTTATACTAGTGTTAATTATTACTTATATTAGTAAAAAGTTTGTTCATTTATCGCATTTTTTGTGAGACGCTTTTTTGCTTGTGAGGTATGGCAGGGAAGACACTTTCGATTATCGAAACGTTTTATTTTGAAACGATAGTACACTCATGTCCAATAAAATATTTCTCTTTATTGCACTGCAATAAAGCATTTATAGAGTGAAGTGAAAAGATTTTATTGAACATGAATGTATATTGGATCTAACGGTTACTCACTCATTTGTAC
>NCKU01001960.1:0-21575 GCA_003675995.1 Dinothrombium tinctorium
CTTTCAATTATATGCTTTGCCGCAAAGCATGTTTTAAGTAAAATGAAAGATTTTATTGGACACGAGTGTACTTCGATCAATAGATAAGTTTTGAGCTGTTGATGAAAAAAAGTGTCATTTAGAAAAACACACTTCACTGCCACTTGAAATTTTTGTCCACATTAAAGTGTATTTCTACGCACAACTTTTCACTTTTTCCGTTTTCTTTAATTTCAACTCAGTTTCTTCATTTTTAAAATTTATAAGATAGAAATTGTTTTCTAAATTTAAGCGCTGGCATTGGAAGTGCTGCCATTAGTTTCTTCTTTCGTACTTCAAATACTGCTGCTTTGCGCTCATCACAATTTAAACAGACAAATGACCTAAAATTTATTAAATTTTGTAAATTAAATGAGTTTTTTCTTAAAATTACATTTTTCTTTTTTCTACTCAGTGCAGCAACACGATTTTGACTTTCCCTCCATATTTGGTCATCACTTGTTTTCGCAATTTTGAAGTTATGAGTCTATTTTTTCTACGTCTTTCTATAGATCACTCAAACCATATTGAATTTCAGAAGTTACGAAAGGATACAAGTTAATCCAAGTATCTTTACAGCTCGAAGTTATCGAATATCTAAATTTGTTTCATTATAGTCTTAATTTCTTTAATTTAGCTTGTCTTTCTCTTCTAAAACAACATAAATTCATTAGACTAGAATTCTGCATTTTTCGATGCAAAAATCAAAAGTTAAGATGTTTTAACTTTTCTTTATCGTTAATAGTTTCTTTGATAGTCAGAGTCAAAATTTTAAATAAGAGAGAATTCAAACATAGACGTTAAATTTTAGTTATATGAATTCAAATTATTTACTGACTTTCTACAATCAATAGCTGAATTCGTCTGAATAATTGTTTTGAATTTTCATTTCAATTTTGCTTGAGGTAATTACAATCAAAGTCTCGTCAAAGCCATTCGAAAAAAGAAATATTAAAACAATTCGATTAATTCGCTTCATATTTCTAAGTAAATTAATTGAAAATTTGAACAAATGAGTATAAATCGAAATTTTCTAAATGGCAGCATTTCTTTTTTGCTTGAAACCTGCAGTCTTTTGTTTCCCGAACTCTTAATACCATCGATAATAAAAACGAACAAAACTTTGGTAAAAAAGACAAAGTTAGTAAGCTACAGCTCCTACCAACATGTTTTGCAATGATTTACACTTAAAACACTAGTTTTATGTGGATCAGATATCAAAACATTCTTGCAGGAACTGTACATAAAATTATTCTATTAAAAATCATCAGATTAGATTCGCCTTATTGTCAAAAAACTTTAGAAATATTCGCTTTTAATAAATCTTTTTCAAAAAAAAAATTATGATAATGACATGAAAAGTTTTTAGGTATTTTAGATCCAACAAAGATGTGATAAGTTGAGGACACTAAAAACCAATATTTTGCGTTTATTGCAAAAATATTTAATCAAACCAACCTTTTCTTTAGGGAAATAAATTAAGAATGAAAATAAACATAAACAATAGTTGTTTCAATAAGATAATGCAAGAACTTACAAATCTTTTCATCAACCAGATAGAAATTGAAAATATTGGTTTTAAGTATAAAAATCGACTCTATAATCTTTCTTTCATTTAATCTTGATATCAATTTAAAAATTTCTACTGAAGAGAGGTGACCGAAACATGTTGAGTTTGAATTAATATTAAAGATAAAAAGCTTTTATCGCTCGCAACTTTGCGTAAAATTCACTGCTTTTCTAAGGTACAATTGTTAGTTTTTTTCATGCTAAATTTCTTTTGCTATAAAATGCATTCATTCGATCGTTTAATTTGCTGAAGCGAAATTATTTGGTCTTACCTTTGAGAAATCCATCATCGGCGACTCTATCCTGTCGATTTCGTCGAATATTTCGGCAGGGAAATAGTGAATGATGCTTACATTGCGAGTTATTTCAAGTATATCGTCGTTTACTGATTTCTGGCACAAATCTTCATAAATACCCTCATCTTTTAGCATTTGACTTAGCGCGGACCAGCCTAAAATGTTTCCGGTAAAAATTAAATTTTCCAAAAATCCGAATGCAATAATCAATTGCTTCTTCCATGTCGGCGTAAACATTGTAAAACTTTGAGGGAAATTAGAAAAAATTATTTTAAATAAGAAGCACAATCATAAAATATTCAACTTTTCAATTGTTGCTGCTCTTCAGTCGAAGCATATAATGCACTCGCTTACCGATACACACACTCATAGAGGGATGTTGTAACTTCAGACAAATCGTAGACAAGGTTGCACTACGGTTCAAGTGCATTAAGGAAAAAGTGTCCCTTTTAATGAGCGATCAACCGGACGATTTGCCTTTTAAAGGAAATATTCGCAATAAAATTATTTCTTTATTCTGACTGTTCGCTTTAGATGGCTTGCTAAATAAAATGTCTGGGAAATTTATATTTCAAAAGTTCATTAAATTTGCTTTGATGTTGAAAATGCATCATTAGAGAAATTTTTTCAAGTTCACATTTTTTGATTTTTAGTTATTTTTATCTTCAACCATTAGTTTGGCGAAACCATAAAAGCAAAGAGTTTTTAGAATATGAGTTATTATACTTTTCAAAGAAAGATTCTGCGTTTCTTCTTACACTGACCTCATCACGAAAGGAAAATGAAAAAATTTTCTTTTATTCCGAGGAAGCGCAATCAAAAGTAAACGTAGATAAAAACCGAAATCTGATCTATTGCCGGAAATATAATGAGTAAATCGAGATTTACTTAAAAATTTGATTCGCGTCGTTTTTCTCTCGGACAATCATTTGTTTTCTTCTTTTCACGATACAAACCTTTGTCTGATCCGCAAAACGCGCACTGCGAAAAACAAGAAAATTGCACAAAGTTGGCGAATGATTTTCGAGTGAAACTAACGATTTTGTAGTTTTTAAAAAATCAAACCACAAAAGCGTGCAAGATTAATGAACTTAAACTCGACAATGCAGCGAAAGTTGAAGAATTAAAATAAAATAAAATAAACATCTCGACAATTGAGTGTCACTCTTTGAAGGCTAGCGCAGAAATTAAAAATTAAACATTTTTGACGGCAAAAATTAGTTAAGCATTAAGTAGGTTTATTTCTTTGAACACACAACAAATTCATTGTCCAATGATGCTTTCACTGCGACATGAAATCGAATTAAGCGTTTTTTTGTTTCGTAAAAAAACTTTTTTTGCTGTTTATAAAAACGTCAGGTTAAAAAATAACTTAATTATTCCTTACGAGCTGATTTTTTGTTCAACCTTTTCAGCGAAATCAACATTGGCGGTGATTGAGGCAAGCGTCGTCGTGTACGTTGATTACACGTTCATACAGAGCACTTTACTTGCGTTTTCCTCCCAAAACATGTTATTCGGCAGCAAAAATTTGAACACACAGCAAAAACGGGTAAGCATTGAGATTTGACAACCAGAACATCGCTTGATTACGAAAAAGCGGAGAGAGAATTTAGATTTTTGATATTAAAAATAATACAAAAAGTAAAACTTTTAATGTGAGTTGAGTGTGCTTATGGCTTTCAGTATGCAAGTTTTTTTGGTAAATTTATCTGTCGAAACAGCGAGAAATGCGATCTACTTTCGCACTTAAATTGTTGCGACCAATTTTCGAATGACAAATGTTGGAAAGTAAAGTGCAAAAAGTTTTTAAATTCAAGCCTTGAAATACTCAGAATGCACGCCTCAAATTTTTTGTCAGCGCTTTAAATAATGAGTAATTAACGTTATTTTTACAATTTAAAGGCCATTCAAATTTTTAATTGTCATTCGATATTAAATTTAGTGATTAATTTTGAAAAAATTTTTTACGAGAAGCGCGAAAAAAGCATTTGAAATGTAAGCAAATTCGCTTCTCAATGTCAGCGATTCTAATTAACAAACTTTTCGATTTAACTTTTTTTAAGAAAGAAAAATTTCACGATTATAAGCTGCTTTCCTTAAAATTTCCAGTGATTGTGTTATTTCAATGCAATTTAAAATTCAGGATTCGATAAAAAAACCTAAGAATCAAACGAGCACAATTATTGCTAGTGAGAAGCAAACGATTTTTAGGAGACTTAGTTGTGAGGAGAATACCCATCTGCCTTCAAAGTGAACTTGAAAACACTTATTCGCAAGATTAGAGCTTCCATTTGCATAATCTTCAAAGATAGGAAATCTTAAACTAAAAAATATCTAAAATCGCTCGTCATTTTAAATGAAAAAGCTGAAATGTATGATATCAGCTTTTAAAGTCGATAATATTCAAAAGAAATTTGGTTTTTCTGAATACATAGTAAATGATTTGCTTTAAACAAAGCTGTTGAATCATCAGCACGTCTTATATTTGTCAGTCGCAAAATGACGCAAAGCAGTTCTAATGAAACAAAAATGCAAAATTTCTGACCTCATTTAATGATTTTTAGCTGATGAATTTGATAAGATGAATATATTTTAAAAGGTAATACAAACTTTGCTTCTTTCTTCAGAA
Source organism: Dinothrombium tinctorium (assembly GCA_003675995.1). Classification (NCBI taxonomy): domain Eukaryota; kingdom Metazoa; phylum Arthropoda; class Arachnida; order Trombidiformes; family Trombidiidae; genus Dinothrombium; species Dinothrombium tinctorium. The sequence goes on from NCKU01001960.1 coordinate 4,516, forward strand.
AGTTTATGTAAACGATATTTTATGGATTTGTTTTTCCTGGTCATAAAATCTCTCATAGGCCTGCTGGGAAACAAAGAGTTTATATGTTTTCGACTTTATGGAAGCGCATGTTAAACTCAGTAACCTTTTGCATTTTGAGTTGTTTGAGTAATGATTTTGTTTATTTTCAATAAAATTCACTTTGATTTTTAATCAGAGAAAATTCCAAGATGTTTGATGAGTGAAATTCATTTTATCTGTGCTTTGCTTCAAAACGAGGCACACCAGAGTTCTTTGAATGCTTCGTCTAATTTTGTCTGACCTTTTCTAAATCCAATGCGAAAGCTTTTCTTCTTTTAGAGCCCATCAATACATCATCATCATTTTATTTTGCCTGTCATTCAAAATCAGGAAAAAAAATTTTTCGCAACATTTGAAGAGTGTGTCATTTAAAACAAGAGTCTTCACCAAAATAACGCAAAATGAAATATAGGATTCAAATAATGCGAAAAACATGAATTTTAATCGAACTCCAATTTTCAAGTTTTCAATTATCTTTCATTATTCTATGAATATATTTCAATATTCTATGAAATAATTCTAAATCATGTTATAAGATTTGAATTTCATTATGTTATTTCCAATATTGATTTTCCAAATCAAATGTACAGTGACTGAAATTTGCTGATCTTAATCGTATATTTAATATTGAAATAAGCCCGTTTCAAATGGAGAAAGATAAGTTGCTTTTTGACAGTTACTGTAGATTTATGAGCTCGAAATGTAAAATTTTACTGAAAGTAAAATGAATGTCGTAAAAATAAGTGCCATAACTTTAACATGCCCATCATTTTAACGTTTGCTTATTTGCAAACACAATGTTGACGTGAGCCTACACATTCACAAAACATAACAAATTGTTATTTGTCAAATTTGAAGTATAATTACAAATGCGACATTTGTGATGCAAAACATTTACTTGAATATAATAGTCCGTCCAAAAAATTTGCTTTTCGTGCTTAACATTGCGCGCAAAGGAAACACTTTTTCTGCATAGTTTAATTCACATTTCAATCGAAAACTTTTTGTGACGAGCGCAACTTTTTCTATCAAAAAATCAATTTTTTTATCTATTTTGACGTAAATTGAAATGTCACATACTTTTAATATGTTGTTGTTCTCGGCCAAAAAGCCTAAATACATTTTTCATTAAGTTGACAAAGACCATGGAAATTTTGGTTGTTTACTAATGTTTATCATGGACGAATTTTAAAAACCTTCCGCAGTGAAATGAAAATCGTTTCGCAATGAAAGCGTCACAGAATTTAAATATTCAATCCTCAAAAAAGCTGATTGTTTAAACAATTTGAGAAAACAGGTTAAAAGAATTAGCGAAAATGTTAAAACTTAATTTTTGCTTATAGTCGGATTTGCACACAACTGAAACAATGATCGTTTTGCTTTGAGAGCTATGTGATGAGTACAAAGTTTGGAGGATAAGTGCTTTGTATGTTGCTTTGTATTATTTCTCGATTCAGACGCTGCTGCTTCTTGCGAATAATCGCTGTCTACCTAAATATTTTCTTTTCTGTATGGCAAATAAAATCTGAGCGAAATTAAGACAAACTGCATTCGAAAGCTCGGTGAGTGAATTGCAAGATTCTTTCGCTCTTTTTCTTTCTCGTAACTTTTTATTCATTTTAAGCTTCAGAAAGCTCAATACTGAACACTTCGCATTTCTTTGTTTTTTTTCTCTGTAAACTCCATTTTCGTTACATTTCATTTCATTTGTGAGCGCAAAAGAATGTGATTATACATTTTTCTAAAGGAATGCTCAAAAGTTGGTGCGTTTTGCGCTGCCTGATTTGATGCTTTCTCGCGATTTGTGCTGCATAGGCTTCTTTTCTCCACTTTCGCTATTTATCGCCTCAAAAATCATCAAAACGTACGAATTTCATTCGATTGTTTGCTTCAGCGAGAATCTCAAGACGAAGTTTTGTTGAGCGTTTGTTCAGCATTTCTTATCAAGCGATGTGTTGCCATTAGTGTTGATTGAATTCGTTAATTTAAATTCAAGTTGAATGTGGGCGAAAAACAGAAAGTTAGATGCGCTATTGCAAACCTTTGTCGAGTTTTGAAAAGCTCTAGTTTTTGTTTGCATTCGTACGAAAAAAGCTTTAAAACGAATTGAAAAATATGAATAGTCGAAGAGAGAAAATGAGTAAATTTGAAGCATTTGATTAATAGTTGTGTTTAGCTTTTCGAAATATCGAAATACAAATACAAATCAATTCTCTTTATTGTTGTGCGTTGTGGACAGGTGTATAAAAATTGTATGAATGCGACAAAAAGGTTAATCCAAAAATAGCGAATTTTTTTGCGACGAGTGATGCATTAAATAAAATGAATTCCAAGCTTGCCAATTCGCTTTTCTTCATTTCGTTTGCGGCAGAAAATGTTTTTTAAATATAGAAATGAGGCGTTTAATTTTCGCAATAAAACGCATTTAAGCGTAAGCCGTTAAGAAACTTTTAGCAGTCGAATGCAAAGCGAATTCGTCGCTTTATTTATTTGTTAATAAACAATGTTTACTAAAATGAAAGTGTGGCTTCTGGAATCATTCCTTCGTGAACACAAACATCCAGCGTCAGAAAAAATCGCACCATTGTTGCGTTTATAAACAATTCGATGAAAAGGGAAGTTGTATTTTTACGATCGTAAAAAATAAAAAAGCGGAAAAAGAGGAATACTAAACCATAATCATTTCCGATTCCGTTTCGCACTCAAAAATAGTGCCCGCAAGACTTAAGCGAGTATCTGCAAGATTCAGCGAGATTCCTCAAGACTAAAGCGTAATAAAATGTAAGTAATAAAAATTAATCAAAGAAGCAATTATTGTGAAATGCATTCGAATTTTTTACATCCAAACGCAACAATGGTGCGATTTTTCTGACGCTGAGTGTATTTAAAATCGTGGCAAAACTTTGAACAAGTTGATCGTGTATTGAAAGCGAAGCAGAAAAAAGAAACAATAAGCTAACAGCTAATTAATGAAAATCAAGGAAAAGATCCGAAAACGATCGATTCGATTACAATTGCGATACACGAACTGTTTCCGAAAGCGAAGTAAGAGAAAAAGACGAACTGTGCGTTAATATTAAGGAATACTTGTTAGTTTCGCAGCGCTGTTGTTTCGTTTTTACCGTTCACTAAAACTTTTTGTGTTGTGTGTATTTGTTTCAATCAATAAATTGCACGTCTACAGTGAACTTGGAGACCAAACTTAGCTACATTTACTCGCAGTTGAGTCGCTTGTGTTTCAGGCAGCTTTGCTCACTTCTCGCTCACCTACACACAAACACACACACTCGGCGCTCGAAAATCTATAGCGAACGGTATTCGCTCTATTTTCAACATAGACTACGTGTTGTTCGACTGATAAAGCGTATTCCAACCGCTTTGCTTCTCTCGCTTCTACCAGCGATCGCAGCAGCAACAACACCTACTTGTCCATTTCCCTCTCTTCGCTCGAATGTAATTCTTCTCGTCTTTTGTTTTATATGTTAAATGAATGAGTGTTATTCTGCAAGCATTTATGGGTAAAAAGAATAGTAAAATGAAGCGCAGCATCATCACGAAGTTGGCCGGCGAAACTTATTGTAAGTTCTTTTCTGGCTTTTCGCTTTCATTCGATTCACCTTTAATCAGCTTTCGTTTTCGATATTTTTCACAATCACTGTTCGCTTATTTTTAAATTAATTTTGCTTGCTTCGACAAACGTCTTAAATAGCGCCGATCATTATTTAAAGCCAAACCGACAATGTCTAGTCGAGTGTGAAAAGTTGATAGGAAATTAGCATTTAATGCATATAATTAATGCGCCTAAAATCAATGATACTAAAAGCGCGAATAAAGCGAAAATAAATTGCTTTCGATAAGTAATTGTTGATGTTTTATGTTGCTTTTTTATTAACCTACTTTAATATGCGTACAAATTAAGAAGCGAAACGCACACTGTTCAATTTCTCTATTTACTTTATTATGCACGCTTAATATTTCATTAATTTAATCTCGTTTTCTTCTCTTTTACAGTTACAGAGGAAGAAGTCAAACATTGGTAAGTTCATTTTTGTTTCAATTAAACTTTTTAATCGCATTTTAAGCTTCATTCGAGCGTTTAAACTTCTCATAATTTTGTTTGCATTTCAATTTGCACGAGTGAAAATTATCTTCTCGTTCACAATTGAGTTTCGCTAGTTATCGATTCGCTTTGTTCGAAAAATGCTCACAATGTCAATTTATTTGTTCGTTTTTCAACTGTTGAGTTATGACGAAACTGAATAAATTGCATTTCGAAAATAATTCGCGATCGCGGCTTTATCCAAGCTTTTCGAGCTTGAAAACAGCCATACTGTTCGAATGAAAGCGCAGTTTTCGGATTAACCAAATCTATGCAACGCTTGTAGCTGAAACTAATTCCATAATTGCGTAATCTCTTCACAGGTACTCGAAATCGAGGCTATTTATAACAGTTGCAAAGCAGCATAATCTAACTACTTGTTTTCTGTTTGCGCTGCTTTATTTGAATTGCAAGCGAAAGTATTTACAAAGTTTAAAGTTTCATTTAACAAATTGCTCTCGTGTCGCAGATCTAATCGAAAATCAAATTAATCCATTAACGAATTTTTGAATCGTTTGATCAAAATGTTTTGTTTTTCAAGTTTTAACGTAGCTAAGATATTCAGTTTAGGTTGCAAAAAAGAATGAACTTAGTCAATCCTGAATTTAATGAATTGATTTGATTACTCTGATCTCTTATGAATTAATTTCAAACAGTCGCTTATTAATTTAACATAGAAAGCAGCTGTAGCCATAACCTATATCTAAGAATTAAAAATGAAATTCGAGTTTTTCGATACGCGAACATTATGAATAATGACGAGATTCTGAGAAGAACATAATTTCAGTTTTCCATTAAAATTTGTTTCAAAGAAAAGTGAAAATTGTTGTAAACGTTTGTGAATTTAAAGTTGTCGATATTTTATTTTATAGAATATAATAATAGGATATTTATAATGATTGGTGGCTGATGGTAATTTTTACTTTCATTTTGTTCTGGCGGCTTCTTTGAGGCAAAAAGAAAAGCTTCTGCTTTCAAGCATAATAAGCTAAAGAGAAGTTTCTGTGCAAATATTAGTGATGAAAAATATGTTGCTTTCTCAATGCGAAATGAAACCATTGAAAAGTCCCAGTAAATAAACTAATATTTGGAACGAAACTATGCAAACAAAGAACGAAATCATTTTGATTGCAATGCTAATTTCCTTTATTCGCATCGAGAAAATATGTTTCGTATTTCATGAGTGAGTTCGATTTTCCTCTTCACTACGCTTAAAAGCATTTTATTTATCAAAAAACAAGAAAATAATTTGTCGGAGATAAGCGAATTAATTCAAAGAAGTTTAAAATTGAAAAAGTTTTCAACCGATTGGAAGTAAAATATTTCGATTAGCGAAAAGTCAGCTTAACTGCAAAGCATCTTTGACGAGGCGCTCAATTACTTGTATTGCTTTTAGATTTTGTTTTGAATCGGTCTCGCAGTATTTGGGATTTCACTTCAAAAATGTTTGCTTAAAGCACTTTCAAAAGCTATACTTTAATTAGCAATCAAAATAATTGTAGCGCACATAAGATTTAATTGAAAATTGCTATCTGATCAGGCAAAGCTCGAAAACACAACGCTCTTAAGCCTATAAATAGATTATTGTGAGACAAAAAATAAAATTGAAGCGATAGAATGTTAGTTCGAAACGGTCGACAGTAAATAAAGAGTAAACGTCGTTCTGAAAGCTTAAAAAGTTTTCCAAATTAAATTTAAACGAGAAGCGAAGATTCAAATCATTTTATTTTTATTTTCCCGTCAAATGAGTTTTTTGAAGTGATTGCTACAGTTTCGCATTTCGCTGTATCTAAATTAATTTTTTCAAAGCGAGTGTTTCCAATTTTCAATTATATATTTTTTATTTTTGTCACATAGACGCATTGTGTCTGAATATTACATGAAAGCTTAGCTCTATTTTGAAATTGAGTTTAAAACACGCTGAACGTTTTCCACTCTCATTTGCTAGTGTAAATAGTAGAGATTAAAACAAGTTGACAAAAATAAATTTTGCAATTCTGAAGATTACTTTTTAATTTAATTTTTAGCAAAATCTTTTGTTGTTTTCTGAATTTGTATACGGCAAAAATAATGAGAGAAAATATAATGAAACTTAATTTTTTTAGAATGAAAAAATATGCACAGTTTCGGAAAAAAGTTTGTCCTGCATCGATCATTTAATATCTTATCGCTAATAAATGCGTCAATTTTGATCAGGGTTCGCAACAAAATTTAATTGCACTTAAAAGTAAAATTCAGTACCATTATCAATTATGTTTGAATAAACAGCTTTCAGCGTGTTTGAGTGAATGTGAAACGCAACCGTGTTCATTTGAGTGAAAATAATTGTAATTATTTCTTATGCAACAATTTCATTACAAATGAGTTAAGCTGCTCTTATATTAGAACAGAACGATGTTAAAAAATGTTTAAGAATACAATCATTTTTTTTAATTTTGAAAGCAAAAGCTATGTGCAAAATAGTGAATTCAACATTATTCTAACTTAAGTCTTTGGACATGGAGCGAGAAGGAACCGACTTTTTAATTGGACACATTCATTATTGTCTCATAAAATATACTGTTGCTATGCATACTGATTGAACGCTCTTCTTACGGTCATTGGTAAGTAGGAGACCACAGTTTGTCGCGTTTTCTAATCACTTTTCAAAGCGCTTACAACCAATTGAACGTGAATGCAAAGCGAAATGCTGATTTATAAACAATTCACAATTTACTCGCTTTTTGCTCTATTTCTTTTCATTACTTTTCATAATTCACACAACAAATATGCCATTAAGCTTTGCTGATAGAAGAGACATGATTTCAGTGTGATTTTTTGCGCTTTATAAAAAGTAATTCAACAGTTATCGTTTCTTTGTTTAACGAGAGTTCTGTGCAATCTTCAAGCTTTTTCATTTAGACTCACTTTTTAGTCTTTTTAATCCATTCAAAAAGGAAGATCAGACATTGTTTCGGTGGCATTTACCGCTATTAATGGCTTCTCCTTGTAAAATTAAGTTTTATTTTGAATTGAGAGACGTACGCTTAGTTTGCATCTCTCCAACAATTATCGCCGGGACAAACATTTTTTCCGAAACTGTATGTATGTCATAAAGAAAATTTAATCTAATTTTTAGTGAAATATTAAGCAGTTAAAATTAGGGCTCGCTAAACAACTCGCAGCATTAATCGTGTTCATTTATGTCTAAAACAATATTTCACTTTTGAGATATTTCGTTACTTTTTTTTGAATTCGTACAAAAAAGTTTCACTTGTTTCTATACGAGAGCTTATCAAGAGAATTACTGTCATAAGCTATTAGCATTAAATATAGTTGCATAAATTTTAAATTTTTTAAATGCTTATAAAGGAAATAACGATAAAGAATTCACGGTAAATAACTTTTTATTTAACGTGTTGAGCAATCTTTCGAACATTAAAGTATTACCAAGAAAATTTTTTATTTTAACGATTAGAAACTATTTGTAATTTTAGCGATTGAGATAATAGTACAGAACTTTATTGATTGACAAAATGATTTTTCAACATGTTTATATAAGAAATTTTAAAGTTAATCTAAGGTTTAATGATATGCAAATCATAAATTTCAAAAAATTTCTTCATTCGACTATAGCAATTGTGAAGTTAGCCGTAAGCAAAATGAACTCTGAATGATTTAAATGAATGAATTTTATGCTTGAAGCTACTGCGCTTTCTTCTAATTCGTTTATTATATTTTAATCGGAAATCTATTTTCGATCACAGAGTTACACAATTTTCAATTGAAAAAATTGAAAGGCTCAATTTTGAATTCGAAATTGAATGAATTCTGCAAATAAAAAGATACGAAATCTTATTGATTTAGAAGCAAGAGAGCGGAAAAATAAATCGACTTTTCTTTTTAACTTTTCAAAAGAAGATTTTCCGAATGTAAACAAACGTTAATAAGGTTAAGCGGCTTTCAAAGAGTTTATAATGTTGTATAGGAGCGACGTTTTTAAAAAGGATTAAAACTTCATACAATGCTACACAATGGTCATAAGTTTGCTAATTACGATGTTTAAACATCAAATTTTTTCAACTTTGCACAATTCTTGAGGATGTTGACGCTTATTCATCGACGTTATTCAATAACATAATGTTAACATTTATTTTCTTGCGTGAGTGATTGAATGTATGTAAGAGTTGTGATCAGCAGAGTACAGTTCTCATGAGCTTATGAAATAAAGACTTTTAGGCATAGAATAAGCTTTTTGAATTCATGTAAAAAAGCAACTAGCGTAATATAGATATTGTTTAATTTCAGAAAAATTCAATTTGTTTCGAACTCTTCGAAATATAGTTCATCTTGCAATTATTATCGATAGCAATTATAAATCTTTTCAACGCTGAATTACAGGTTGAAAATAATTTCGATTGTTTTTATAAAAATCTTTTAAAATCAAAATCGTTTCTTCATCTTTAAAAAATTACAAAGATGCTTTTCCATGAATCAATTTTGAATTAAAAATTTAATAAAATTCTGAATTGAGAGCAAATATAATTAATTACTTAGTCTTTGAAAAATAAGCTTGTTGACATATAGAATTGACTTATTATTAATGAGAAAACGTTGAAAACTCAATTATTCAAAGAAAAATTTCAAATATACGAATAATTTAATTTATTTAATTTAGTGAAAAACAAAACAAAAAATAAATTGTTTCATGATTTTCAAATGATACAACTTTAAAACACAAATTTCATTTTTGAAACATTTTCTGAAAATTTACGAGTCGAAGTTAAGATAAATTAAAAATTATCGTATCTCATCATAAATTGTTTCGATTATAGTTCATTAGAACTCCATTTAATAATAGAGCTTTACAGAATAGCTTTTTGTCAAGAGTATTACATATTATAATCTTGATTATAATGCATATTCATAGAGGACATTAAAAAAATTGAAAAACAAATTTTCTCTATTTATTTCTTTTTGTATATGTTGTCAAGTATTCTCATTCCTATAACAAAGTTTTCAGAAGTTCGTTTACTAAATCCTCAAAATAAAAATGCCACAAGCTTCAATCAATCATTTCGAACCGATTCAACACACAAAGCTTTAAGAAAAATAAATAAGAGTTTAAAGGTTTTGGCTACTCTCTAACATTTCATGACCAAAATTTTCGATTAAAGTATAGCGCTGAATATTAAATAAAACTGAAACTTGTGCCCAAATGTTGACTGCTCTTAGCTAAAGTGTTTATTTTGGCATCTTGGTTTGACGCTTATCACAACACTTTTCGAGTTTTGCCTTTCATTTTCTATTTTCATCATTTTTGAATCAATTTTAATTTAATGAAAAGAATTAAACATCCACTTAATCACTGTAAAATAAAATTTATTGCATTAAAACTTAAAAATCAGATTTTGTATTAGAAAAGCCTCTTTTTATAATTTTTTCTTCTCTTCACTTAAGAATAAGCATTTAGGCAATAGAAAATGATAATAAAATAATATAAATGAAGCTAGTTTACTTAAATTATTAAAAATTAAATATTTTACTAAAAACAGGACCTAAAATTTTCAGCAAAATAATTCTAACGATCACTATTCCGAATAATTGACAAAAATTCTGCTGTTTTATTCCTTCAAACATGAAAGTTTAACATAAATGATAGAAACATATTTTATCTGATATCTCACTATTCTGTGCAAAAATCTTATTTTCACGCATTGTTTTATGCAGTTTCAAGTCTGCATGACATAGATTACGCATAAAGACTAAAATCGAAATACATCTTTCTGTTGTTTTAATTATAGAAAAACCATTTGATAGTAAAATGCAGCCTTCAACGTAGATTAAAAATTTCATCATTGATTTCATGTTATTCGAATCCAAAATAATGTTTTGTTATAAGTCAGTTTTATGCCTCAATGCATTTATCTGCTTTTCGATTATAAAGTGAATCATTGGAAGATTTACGAATTTTGTGGATAATGAAACAAAAGCCAATTTTTTTTTTAAATATTAGTTAATTTAATATCCATATTATTGATTTCGGTTTTTTAATTTAAGCTTTAAAGCTGATTGTTCACAGATAAGCAACAAATGCAATCACAAAGTAGTGAAATAAGAATATTGATTGAAAAATAATCGCTTGATTTTGTTGGTGATAATTATGAAAAAACTTTTCATTCTAACTTTGACTTAATAGAACTGATTTTTATCTCGGAAGGGCAGATAAAAATATTTTAATTAAGCACGAATTGGCTAGACAAACGCTGATTTTGACAATATATTTTTGAATATAAAATTATTATTTTCAATTTAAAAAGTGAAGGAGAAACGAATTTAATTTCTGAGACTTCATTTTGTATGGCAGTGAAGTGTTATTTGAAGGCTACTTTTTTGTCCTCACAATCAATATTTATTTCATGCAATTCAAAGCAGCAAAAGCAAACTAATTCAACTGAGACAATTCTTGGCTACATTCATGCCTAATAATTGTAAGATTTTCTCTAGCTTTCAAATGATATTAAGAAAACTCTATACTCGCTCATCACATTCTTAAGTCATCTGTTACTCAAATTAACTTTTCTCTGAGAAATGTTGAGTAAAGGTGTCATTTCACTTTTTGCGACAATAATATAACAGATCCTCATATTTGAAATCTATCCAACCCCCAGATTGATTAAGAATTTAAAATTTGGCTTAGCTAGTTCTGAAATACAAAAACGTATTTTAACAAGTTTTATTTTAAAATTCAACATTTAACAGAAGAAAACATTTCAATTTTATTATCGTTGCATTCCGCCAATCCAAGTTTTAGCAGTTAAATCTTAGCGCTTCACCTTTGCAAACAGCAAAGAATGAAAATTCGACTATATCCAATGTTAATAGCAACAAATTTATGCATAAAAAACCAGAGAGAAAGATTCACACTTAGCCTTTCGCAATCAATCGAGTTTTTGCAACTCAAGTTGTCGTTTACAAACAGTTCGAAACTTTATTCATTTGTCTCAATTAATCGTCGCTTACCAACATCCGAACGTGCATCTTAGTTGCCTTTGTAGTGTTTTTTAACCTTATTATTATTTTGTGTATTCTCGCGTCAAATATTTCATAGAATAATAAAGCCTCCCGTTTTCGCTTCAAACTCCGTTGCGCAATAATTGAGCCTTACTTTTAGTGACAGTGCGTCGAAAATTTTAATATCAAAATTTATGCTTCGTTCGGTAAATGGAAGAGAAAAATAAAAGTAGAAAATCAGAAACATCTTTATGCATGTGTCTATTTATTATAAGTTTTAAGTCGATGTTTGAAATATTGATGTTAAAGCTTCATGCGAAGCTTGTGTAAAAGCTTTGGTCTAATTTGACTTTCTTTTTCCATTGTGAAAACGTTGCGTGACTTTAACATCGATTTTCTTTACTTAACTAATTATTACTAATTGCCATGAAAGTATCGATCATTAAAAGCTAAAACGGAATCGTGACTGCAAATGAGAATACAGTTAAAATAGTAAAAACAATGCATTATTACAGGTATTAACATAATTTCTTCACTTTCTACGAAAAAGAGAGTCTCTTCTAAAATTGCTTGCTTTTAAACGTAAATTACTAATGATGTCCGCATTCGTTATATAATACACTTTCAGGTACAAAGGATTTCTCAAAGATTGTCCCAATGGACGTCTAACAGAAGAGGTTCGTTAAGAATACAATGAAATGAAGCAAAAAAGCATTCTCTTAATTTTCTCTAATTCTCATTTTAAATCTTGAAGGGCTTTCTTCGGATTTACAAACAGTTCTTTCCTTCGGGCGATCCTTCAAAGTTTGCGAAATTGGTTTTCAGAGTTTTCGACGAAAACAAGGTACTCTTGAGCATTAGAGAAACAAGTTGAAATTCTAACCATTTCAACTTTTAGGATGGTTCAATTGAATTCGAAGAATTTATTCGGGCACTTTCAACCACATCGAGAGGTACTTTGGAGGAGAAGTTGCTCTGTAAGCAAATAACTTGAAAAGGTAATTTCTAAATGCTTTACTTCAATTCTTGCCGAAAGGGGCGTTCAAGCTATACGATGTCGACTCAGATGGCTACATCACTCGCGAAGAGATGAGCAGCATTCTGGAAGCGATCTATTTGATGATTGGCAATGAAAGCGAAAACTTGACGGAAAATGACCGAAGAATTGAACAAATCTTCCGTGAACTTGATAAGGTATAAAATCTCTAATCATAGAAAAGCATTGCATTTAAAACTTGGACCTTTTATTGGCAGAATCATGATAACAGGCTATCGTTAGACGAATTTATGCAAGGCTCGAAAGGCGACCCGAAAATAGTTCAAGCCTTATCGCTTCACAATTTAACTTAAAAGCGCATTAAAAGAGCCCAAAACAACGGAATCGTTTTGAAGCGCTGGTCGCTATCATTTAACCATTGTTCGAGTGTACTAACCGTTTTAAATCCACCGAATGTCAACCTTGGATCACTCAAACGATTACACAATGAAGCAAAAAGTTGAGTGAATTTTTTCTCTTAATAAACTTTATTTACTAATCAAAGTCGTGGCTACTTTCTCTTCTCGTAATCAAGTGCTCTGTGTCTTCAATGTCGCAGTCGTCTTGATCTCGTGGCTTTTTCTTTTTCAAATTTTCGGTGTATACGTTCGGTGTCACGCTGAAAAGACTATAAATGCGTTAGTTAATTGTTAAATTTTTCAAAATGAAAAAACTTCATAATATATAGAGACCGAAAAGCGTTTTGTTAATATCTCGGTCTCTATAAAACTTTACTCTTTACTACTTCCACTCTGCTCTCAACTGTCTCTAATCGCCCAACTCTAACAAACTGCTATAACACTAACAACGCGCTTCAAAAATTCGCACCATATGTGTGGCTACACGAAACTGGTCATTTTCCAAAGAGAACTTGACCTGACGAGGCCCAACAGATAGTGGGCGAAACGTTGTCATTGTGTAAGTAAAATTTAAATAATTTCAATTTGTCAAGTGCAATGGCAACAACGAACATCTTTTCAATTAAAGATGCCCTCTTTACAACGGCCAGGTTTTGAACTTTTTAGAGAGGCTTCACTGTAGAAGCGTTTGAAGCTTGTAAAAATGGAAGAAATAAAAAGGAAACGCAAGCAGAAAATTCGGCATTTTCTTTTGCGCCCTATTGTAGAGCTGCAAAATAAGGCAAAATAAAAATTATGCAAGTTCTAATATTATGCATGAAAATGAATTTTTCGACGTAAAGGATTAATGTATCATAATTTTGCCTTAATTACTGCGTTAAATTATAATGACTCTTCGTAAACAAATTCGCCATCCGAAGATTAATCAACAAAATACACGCTACACCAAATATAGCACACTTTCTATTACTTTTCAACGTTTTGTTCTTTTTAAATGCGGCCACAATTTATAACTCAAAATAACAGTGTCAATGGATAAAACAACGTCAACTACTGCGAACGATTTTTGAAAGGGAAATAACGAACTGAAAATGGAGCAAATCGTGGATCGAATATTCAACAAGAGAATTATTTATATTAAATGCTAAAAATAGACTCAGAATTGCAATAAATGACCGCAATTAGAACAGTTAAAAATAGTACTTACACTTCTTCCAATTCTAAGTCTTCCTCTTCCTGGGGTAACTGGAAATATGGATTGCTTGAAGTCGGTTGAAAATGATAACCGGTTAAAATGAAGAATATTAACGTTGCTGCGTGTTCGCAAAATACATCTAACCATTCATATTGAAAAGGAACTGCGACACGCAATAAAAATACGATGATTCTAGTGAAATAAATATAACACACAACCATGACATAAAATCGTCTGAACAATTTCAGCTTTTTTAAGTTGATAGCGGCCTTTCCATCGATATGTGATGCTTCTTGAAGATGTCTAATTGACCAAACCACTGGAAATATAATAGCTCCACAACACATTAAGTCGACAAAAATAAACACAGTTTTCCACATTTTATGCTTCAATTCACCTTCTTCACTCTCATCCGTGATTATTTCAGCAATGTTTGCGAGAACCTTTAAATAAATGAAACCATTAAAATCTATTGGTTAACAAATTAGTATTGTTTTTCTGTTTAGATTTTGGAAAGTAATGAGTTAATTTTTCGGAATGCTAAGATGTTGTCGCCTATTCAGGGGTCGACATGAGTAAATACCCTATCATAGAGATTGCCCTGATCATAGATAACTACATATATATATAAATGTATCTGCGGAATACAATAAAGTACGAATACAGTAAGAGGCAAAACAATTCCCTACTCTAGCATGTATATGCGCATTGGGGTGGGGAATTGTTTTGCCTCCTACTGTAGTATAGTTGGTACTTAGCCAGTGTGTGTGTCTGGAGTTACCTGTGTTGTTATAATATAAGCAGTTTTCTAACTTAAGTAAGTGATCGGGTACCGTACGCTCACATCTGCGCGACAATGTATTTGCTTTTCTTCAATACTTGTTTTTTCGATGTAAAAAGTGTTAAAGGGAAAGCATTACTACAGGTAAAATATGTGAATCCAAATGAAATTTATGTTGAAATATGTATAGCATGTTTTTAATATATTAATGTTAAATATTTATATTTAGGAAAAAATACCTGAAGAGGTATAACTATCATGAAGATTTTCTTATCCTTGTCACTCAGTATATGTTTCACAAAAGCCCAACCAGTTCCGATCAATACCAGTGTAATGAAAAGTAGAGCCCCTTTCAAAAAGTGAGTTATATAGTAAAGTACGGCCCATGTTTCAATTTGGGAGCCATTTAGTCCAATATAATGATAATTTATCTGGGGAATGAAATTTTACAACTTTGAACATCATAATTTTGCAATGCATACCCCATGAAACAACAAAGATAATGACTTAACGAAGACTAGTAAAGCCATGAGGTAATGTATCTTGAATGCATCTTGCTTGCGATGTCTTATTACATGAAGCCACACTACTCCAAGAAGAAAAAATATGACTGACAAAGCGAAATAAAGTTGTGGTAAGGGTATTTCTCCCTCGGATAAATAACTGTTGAGATTTTTTTCAACAATGTACATCGAAAGATTTAGTTTTGCTGATGATTCAAATCCATTACTATTTTCGGGACAGTTGTGAAAATAAAGACTGTAAAGTCCTACTTCACTTGGATCCGTGATGAACAATTGGAACTTAATTAATATAATTAATTCAAAGATTTCAAAGGTTTTCAAACTTACTTTGAATGAGTAAATAAAATTATTATTTTTTCTAACTTTATCAATTTTCATAACACTTGGAGAAATACAGGTGGAAGTGATGTTTTGTATTTCATCATTGATCTTTTTATCTTCACTTAATTGCGTTTGCCCATTTTCTTTAACGGATACCTATTTTAAAATAAAACATAAGAGCAAAGATTCATATTTTTTATGCTACTTGTTGGTCATAGTCAAACTTGTGCCCTTCATTCAGTTCTTTATTATTTTCGTTTAATTGACTATCTTCTTTTCCATTTTCATCTTCTGATAAATCATTTTGAGTGCTATCTTCAATTTTAGTACTATCCATGATTCCAGGTGCTTGTTGTGGCTTATTTCTATCTTGATTTTCACCAAGATTATTTGACTCCTTGGTCTCATTTTTCGTGGGAGACAATTTTCCTTGAAATTTGTGTTTCTCTGGAGAATTCGGATCATTTGGTTCTAACACCTTTTTAGTGTATATTGCATGTGCCTGATCATGATCATTATCAGCTTTATCTCCATTATTCGAGTCGTTTAATTCTGCGCTTGAAATAGGTGATTTCAATTTAATAGTGTTTTGCTTATCATCAATGTGAACAGATTTTGCTGTATCGTGATTTCCTGAAGCAATTGATTCATTAGGCTTTTTTGAAGATTTTGTTTTATCGTTAGTTGGTGATCGCTTTCTTCGAGCGATGGTGGAATCGCCAGGGAAAAATTTCAATTGACTCATCGATGGACTACAATTGAACTTTGCTCTAAATAAAAAGAAATGTGAAAATTGATAGAAACGAGCTTTGAGCATACAAATCATTTTTAAAGTCGAAAACAATAGTAATGATGCCGTTATTTTTGTTATTCTGCTCTTGACGATTTTGAAACATACATTTGTCCTGTTCGTCCTATAATTGATAGAAGCAAAATCGTTTTGACTCGAAATGATAGCAAAGTGTTTACCAAAAATGGTTTCAATTCGTCAATGAAAGTTCGTGCGATCGTTAAACCGATCTGTGTGCGAAGAGAGAAAATATTAAGAGCCCGCAGAGCAGAAAAAAGCAACTTACGACAGTGTTTTGTGAAAATGAAAGCTCTTTGATAAACACTTTTAAATTACCGCCGATAAAATAGCCAAACGAAGAAACTTTGAATACGTGACGGACATCGTTCTTTGAGTTTTGAAACAAAATGGTAACGCGTGAAATGAAGCAAGCATTGATCGCTTACCGTCAAAACTAAGTGATGTTTGCGGCATTCGATTGAATTCGGCGAAAAGAAGTGAAAAAAGAATGCAAAGAACGTGAAAAACGAGAAAACGTTCATTTTTTCACTTTTCTTTTCATCATTTACCAACTCACTGATTTCGCATCACTTCGCATTCGACTCGGGACCGCTTTCAAATTACGTCTCACTCGCAGCCATTTAAAGCGTGTATGCGTTCGATTGAAGCGGATGTTCGTTGTTCGCAGTAACAAAATAAACGAGTTCGTTGCACATTTGTCGCTCTTTCTGAAAATAATTACAACACGGCATTGAAATTTTCAAGAAAAGCGCTTTAAATTTGCAAACGATTTAGATACATACTTTTTACGCTTATTTTTGTCGCCGTCCGAAAGCGTACTCAACGAACACAACCTAATCGCGACCGCGGCCTAATTGCTCGTCCTTCCTAACGGTATGCGG
>NCKU01001961.1:0-21567 GCA_003675995.1 Dinothrombium tinctorium
GTTTAAAAAATTGTTTGATTTTGTCAATGGAAGCAAAAGTACTTTCTTGAATAAAAGGCGAGTGAGCGCTATAAACAAACTAATGCCACAATTTTAAACTTACTTGATATAAAAACAATTTTTAATTAATGACCTCATTAAATTCAAAACCAATAATATGATGATTTTTGAAAGTAACTAACGAGTATTGATGTAGAGTGTTTGCCTTATTATTGGTGCCCATTCATGAATCTATTTCGCTGTTTAGTATTGATCAAAGTATGCACATACACATCATCACTGCAGTCAATAGCCTTAGCTGATATCCAGCCCTGTGCCTAGAATGACCTCATTTAGTTGATGTCAACAGTAGTCTCTTGTCCCCTTTGCCACCATCTGCGCGACAATCTTCTAGATGCGAGTGAAACTCAGCTGCTCATGCCACAAATTTTAAAACTAAAAAGGAATTCATGAGCAGTTTATATGAACTAGTCTGTTTATATTCAATTTGGTGATCAATTGGAAGAAATAGATATTTTTACTCGAAAATTAATATCAACTATACATTCGATCACATTAAAGCGACAAGTAGCATGTCAATCTCTGCACTCCAAAAATTTCGATTACGTTCGGATACTTTCGAGTATCTACTTTTATAAAATAAATAAACTTGTTTAATAGCGATCTAATCACGGGTAAACATTAAGTTGGATACAAATAATGATTACAACAGTAAACGGCATCGAAAATTGTAGTTAAAAATCAATTGCTGAATGAAGCGTAGTTAATCGATGGCTATTTAGTTCGATTTATTAACCTATTCTTAGTATTGAAAAGCAAAATTAATTGATGAACAAATCAATGATAAAGGTTTTTAGCTTTAAGATTCATGTGGCAGTGTCTTCGCATCTTTTCTTTGCAGCAAACATCAACAACTGCGGCGATTACCATTGCTTCACTCACTGTTGGAATGAAAATGGTTAACACAACCCCGATCAAAACGATATTGAAGGGGTCGGCCGTTAAAAGGATTTCCAATATTAAGGCAAAATCAAAATTGTCACTTATTAGTAAAACACAAGTTTGGATATCAGAACATTTGAAAACATTCATTTACAGGTGATGTGCATTTTTACTACGCCATTAAAGAATAAGTTAATCCCAATTTGCGAATTGCAACTCAACAATCGTGTTTCGTCATTAATCAAAATGTAAAAACAATAAATGGATAGGCTCAGATGGTTGTAATTGCATCATTAGTACAAATATCGGTGAAGCATTGTGCAACAATTAATTGTTGGGTTATCTTTTCGTATATTACTTTTTCTTCAGTGTGAAAAATCCGCGTTTCTTGGTTTCTTCTCTGCGTTCGGGTTCACGGGCAGGAAGTGTCTGGGCACGTGAAGGTCCTGGCGATATTTCAGATTCTTTTGTAAGCGGCTGTATTTGATTGATCCAAGCATTCAACTCCTCCTGTCATCAATTAAATTTCAATGAATTGAGACAATAAACATCATACTTACGTCGTCTTTCGCTTCAAATAAATATTCGCCGCCATTCGATTGCTTCAATCGAAATACATGTTTTCGTTTCGTGTAATCGGTGGGAATTTCGATCGTTGCATCTTTTAGATCGACTGGACTTTCATTTCGGAAATATTTTTCGGGCTCTTGTTTAAAATGCTTTTGGTCCTTGTAAAACAGCAATGAACTTCCTTTAAGCACCACATAAACACGCTCCCAGGATCTAAAAAACGAATATAATGAGATAATGAAATATTCAATAATTTTTACCTCTTAGCCTTTTTGGTAACAGACTCCCAAACATGTTTTCGATTCAGATTGCCTTCTAGAAGTATCTCAGCATCACCGGGAACTGCTGGACTCACTCGCTCTGAAAATGTAACAAAAGTGATGTGATTAAAAAGTAGTAAGAGAGCAAAAAAGAAAATGCTAAATCCAAGTCTATCTTTCTAAATCCAAAAGGCCCTTTACAACCTCTACCTGAAAAAACATCAGAAACTGGTGATTTTTTCTTCCGCCAGCTGCTGAAAGGTGATTTTGACCTCGATCGTGACTTCGACTTTGGTAACGTAGAAGGAGTAGACACGGACGGGGCTTCATTCGTGCAATTAATTATGTTAATGGTTATAATTACAAACCAAACATTGAAAATTAAAATAAAAGTTAAAAATAAACTTACGCGTCGATGAAGACCGCGGCAAAGAAGGAGTTGTAGTTGCAGTAGATACAGGATAAGGAGAAGGTGGTGGGCTTATTTCAGAACCAGTAACAGAATGGGAGATACGTGGTAAAACCACAGGTTCTAAATAACATGCAAAACGTCAACATGCATTTTCATGCAAAAGGAAAACAAAGCCAAAGCCAGCGAGAGAGGAGATCGAGCAAATCAACGCTTTTGCCATAAGAATAAAAGCAAATGCCATTCAATATTGCAACTATACAGTACCTGCTCTAATCGATGGTTCTGATACAGGTTCTTCAGGACCAGCTTCAGACACATCGCCTTCACCATCAATTCTAAAAAAGAAATGTCATCAAACGTATAAAAGAATCTAATCGGTACCTGTCAGAAGGTGGTTCTTCAGGGGAAGGCGTTTTTTGAGCTTGAAGACGAGCCAATTCTTCTTGACGTTTTGCGGCAGCAGCTTCCTCTTCTTGTCTTTTCTCAAATTCTCTCATCTCAAACTGAAAAAGCAAAAAATTAGCGCCGACCAATAAAACCTTTTAATAATGTCGGAATGATAGTGCAAGCTATTAATTAAGTTAATGATTCATATCATATTAGTCGAACAAAATGAAATTAGCAGATTATACACTAAATTCGGTAAAACGCAAGCATTAAACTGTAATAAAATTCACCGAATCATAATAACCCGAACGCCTCATGTGCTCATCTAACTCCCGATAAGCCCTTCGCCTCTCTTCGAAATCCTTTACACGTTGGTCGCGAGCTTTGAGCTCAAGCTTTACTCAATAGTAAAGAGATATTTCAACGATTATTTACTTATTGCCTAATTTATTGCAGAACTTACCTTTGTCGGACGGTGTAATGCAAGGAATCGTTCTTCCTGTGCAGCTGCTGACTTCTCAAAGGCCTCGTGCTTCTTGATAAGTTGCTCAACTTCATCAATTGTATGCTAAGAATTTTACTCAATAAAGTCCGGAGAATTTGCAAACATAAGCTTACCCCTAATTCTTGACTTAACAAATAGGGTTCTTGTGCAATAAGCCATGCTTCAGCGACTGCAGCATCACGTGCGAATTGATAAACTTCTAGGATCAACTGCAGATGATCCCAACGCTCATCCCATCTATCCATCATTGTCTTTCTTTGATTTGTTAAAGCTAATAGTTTCTCTTTGATATCATCTGATGCGTAATGATTTCTTGCTAAAAGTTCTTTGCCCAATCCGATACAAGTTGAAAAATTATCTTCGCGCGCATCTATTTCAGCTTTAAGACTTTGGTGGTTATTCATAAGAAGTTCGACACCTGAAACATCTCTTGGCTTTTCAGATGTATTCATTTGTCTGACAACATCATCCATCCAAAGAATCAAGTCTCGCACCATATTCAAAAATCTGAACAAATCACCAGTGTCAGCAAGTTTGTATCGCCTACTTTCACACAGTTTCAACAATTTTTGCCAAGCATTTACGACTTCATTTTCTCTATTTACTATATCTCTGGCTTTATCACCAGCATAAGCTGTTTGAAGTTTTGCAGATTCTTCTTGAATCTGTTGAACAGCCATTCCAAGAGTTTGTAAATCATGTTCAAAGTTGCCATGTTTTCTTTGAAGAGCAAAAACTGATTGTGCATCTCTTCCAAGTTCGTCGGACATTGAATTTTGCTTTTCGACGATTCTTCCATAAACATCTCTGCAATCGTGGAAGAATTTATGCAATTCCCAAGAAGCTGCCAGCATTTGAGTTCTTGTTTCTATCAATTCTAACAAATCAGCCCAAGCTTCATTCAACGTATCTTTCCATTCCGCAATAGTTGCACTATCGCCATGCCCACTATTGATCAAACGGTCGGCATTTTCGTTTACTGCTGTAACTCTTTCGTTTCCAACCATCTCGGTATCGCGAGCAAATTGTTTGAACCTATCTCTTAGCAAAGTAACATGTTCATAATCTTGTCCAAGTTCGTGAGAGCCAGCAACAACTTCACGTTCTGCTATCCATTGCATTAAATCATCAAACTCACGATTGAGTGAGAAGAGTTGTAACGCTTCGTCTAACTTGGCTCTCCGTTCATTTGCGAGATCTTTAAGGCCAGCATAGAGTTTATCGACTTGAGATTGCCTCACAGCAATCTGATCACTAATGTTGAAATATAACTTAGAAATCTGACATCTAACAATGAACAAAACTTACCTCTCTGGATGGCCGTCATTAATCAATTCTCTAGCAGTTTCTCCCAATTGACGCACAGTTTGAGCGTAATCTTCAACAGCATTTTCTAGACTTTCATGCTTCTTCATCAAATTCTGTGCACTAAATTCATCCTTTCCTCTATCTTCTACCATCATATACAACTCTTGTTCACTCATCCATGATTCAGCCTCTGATGCATCGAAATAATACTGTTGTGCTTTTTCTGATTCTAACAACTTGTTTTTTCTATTGTCTATCTTTTGCTTCAAGTCTTCCCACATAGCGAGAAGTTCGTTGATCAATCGCTCAAATTCTTCAGAATCTTCGTGTCCATCTGTGATAAGTTTCCTTCCATTCTCACAAACATTTATAATTCGCGGTTCGTGATTATCTATTTCAGTTCGCAACGATTGATTCTTCTTAATCAGCATTTGAACACTAAACAGTGAATTGCCGTAATCTTGAGAAGTTGCTAAGGGAATTTTTTCATTTATCCATGATTTCTCATCTTCAACATCACGTCTAAATTGATAAGCATCTTTTTTCTTTAAAAGTTGCATCTTTCTTTCTTGCAGAGGAGCTTGAAGTTTTTGGAATCTTTCAGCAACGACAGCTTTTCTTGCGTGAATATCGTCTTTCTTATCAGGTTCAATCTTTTCGAGAATACTAGCTTGACTATGTAACTCATCGACTTGTTTAGCCTTCTGCGCCATTTGAGTTTCGATTGCTTGTTGTTTTTGCAGCACTCGGTTAACAGTTGACAAGTCTTGACCAGTCTCAGCAGGCAAAACAAGACTCTCTAATTCAGTAACCCAAGAATTAATGTCATCACATGTTTGTTCGTAAAGAACACTACGATTTGCATCGAAAAGTTTCTCTCCCTTGTCTTTTGCAGTTTGTTGCAAAGCATCAAATTGCTGCTCTAATTCAGCGATCTTAGGCTCAATCACTTGTCTTAATTCTGGTCTCTGTTTAATTAAGTCTTCAGCTTCTTGTTTCACATCATAAAGACGATCTTTATTAGAGGCGATCTCAGCTTCGAAAGCTTGATGTCGAGTCCATTTGCTGTGAATTGTTTTAGCACTTCGGTATGTTTCATCTTGTGCAAAAATATATTTTTCTTGAATCCATTCTTGTAATTGTTCACAGTCCTGAAGAAACTGGTGCATCTGCAGCTGATCTTTGAGTTTCTCTGCATATTGCTCGGCCTTATTGCGATTGCTGTTTCTTCTACCCTTGATACTGTCCGCTTTTCTTAAGATTTTATCTGAAGCGAAGTGATTTTCACTAGCAAGTCTATCAGCAAACTGAATAACGCTATTAATTTTGTCGTCATTGGCTTCCATTGTTGTCAAAAAGCCTTCATGTCTTTTTATCAAATTCTCAGCTTGTTCGAGACTAGTTGGAGTTTCATCTTTTGATAAATAATGCTCCTGTTGATTCAAAAGCACTTCAGCTTGTTTTGCGTCTCTCAAGAATAACTGCAAGTTAAGATTCTGTGACAATAATTGCTGTCGATTTTCCCACATTTTGTGCAATTCTGTCCATCCATCTTTAAGTGCTTTGAGCCTTTCGCGCAAAAACATGTACTGAGGATCTGTTTGACCATCAGTAACTTTCTCTCCATATTCCATCATACTATTATAATCATCGGTATAATTATCAATTTCTTCTTTAATCTGTTGATGCTGACTTAAAAGTTTCTCGGCTTCAGCGAGACTTGAAGGAATATCCTCAGATGCCACTTCTGTTTGTGTTTTTGTGAGCCATGCTTGAAAGTGGTCAAGATCTCGCAAGAATCTATGAAGATCACCCGCTTCTTCGAGTTTCGCATCTTTCGCTTTCAATAACTGTGTCAAGCGACCCCAAGATTCATTAATTTGGGCGCTTCGGTCCTCAATAAGAGGTATTTCTTCAGGATGCTCATCCTTAATTTTATCAGCTTCTTTCTCTAATGCTTGTAATTTTGTCTGGATGGCAGCCAAATCACGCTCCATTCCTCCTAGACGACGCTGCAGGGTCATTATACCAGTCAAATCATCACCCAATTCTTCAGTAGTTTGTAAAAGTTTTGTTTTTTCCTCAATCCAAGTAACAGTTTCGCGGCATTCAATGTGAAACGTTTGAACGCCATGTGCTGAGTCGATGTCTTCACGCTTTTTCTCGGCCTTGTCACGCAGTTCAGCCCATCTTGAAAAATTTAAGTTCAATCATTGCAAGATGGAACAAATATTATGACTTACCTCGAGTTAAGCTGATTTTGTCGAGCCAGAATATCTTCCGAGTTTGGATGTTCAACTTGCAAAAGTTGTCGAGCGATTTGATTCACAACTGCGACTCTCGAAGCATTCGCATTCATTTCTTGCTCAAATGTTTCAAACCTATGCTTCATTACTTCAATATCTTCCATATCTCGACTCAAAGTCATTGAATCGAGCATTTTCTCTTTTTCAACTATCCACTGCTCAACACCATCAGCTTCAGAAAACAATTTGTATAGAGAAATAGCGTGCAATAGACGTTGTTTTCTCAATTTGGCCAAATCTGCTAATTCTTTGTAGCGCCTATCAATGCTTGCCAAACGTTCGACAACTTCGGGAGCATTGCGATCGTTTTCGCCTAGAGTTTTCGATTGTTCCTTCAATGAATCTATAACATTGGCATATTCTTTTAACTCGTCTGCTGCCTCATTATGTTTCTTCAACAATGATTGAGCGTTGGCTTCGTCAATACCAACATCTTCACTAGATACCAGTCTCAGTGTATCTAACATCCAAGCATCAATATCATCTGCATCAGTGAAAAATTGATGATAATCAATAGCTTCAGTAAGTCGCATCGTTCTCATTGCTTGAAGTTCTTTCAACCGATCCCACATGGTTTCAATTTCTTTAATTCGCTGCTGGATATTCTCAGAGCCAAAGTGGCCGGCTTGAATGAGATCTTCTCCAACTCGAAGTACACTGAGAAGTTGCTGCTCGTGAGCTGCCAATTCATCTTCAAGAGCTTTATTTTTACTGATCAACAAATGAACAGTGGTGAGATCGTGTCCAATTTCAGCTGAAGAAAGGATTTGCTCTTTTTCTTTAATCCATGCTTCTTCTTCTGCCATGTCCCAGTAAAACTGCCATAATTTTTTCGATTCTTCGAGTCGATTTCGCCTATCATTTGCAAGCTGCACAAGCTCGGCGTATGATGCCTCTAGCTGTCCAATTCTGTCATGTACAATTTTTGGATCACAAGGTCTGTATCCTTCTAATCCACTTTCATCGATGTATCTTTGCGAGTTTTGAGTCACGGTCCGTACCCGATCACCAAGCACGTTGACATCAGCTTCAACAAGACTATGTTTTTGCAGCAAGTCTTCAACTCCCATCAAATGTTTTCCATAATCATCAGAAAGCAAACGTTGCTTAAGTTCTTCCATTGAATCCATTATGTAGATCATTTCCTGGAAAGTTTGTTGTAAAGATAGAGACATCTCCAAACGAGATCGTCTATTACGGAGTAGTTCAAGAAGATAATTCCACAATCGAAGAACATTATCTTTTCTGGCGTTGATTCGATCAATATCATGGTAATTTTCTGCTTCTAGTTCCTGAGCAACAGCCACAACAGCTTGAACACGTTCTTCATATGCAAAAATATCTGTCTCAATTGCTTCATGCTTCTTTGCAGCAGCTTCAACAGCAGGCAAATCGAATCCAAAATTGTCTTGAGACACCAAACGTTGATTTTCACTAAGCCAGGTCTCTCTCATTCCTGCCTTTCGATCGAATCGAGCGGCGAGCTGCTCGAGTTTTTCTTGTCTAATCAGCTCTTCACGAAGAGCTAATTCGCGTTCGTGTTCTGCTTTTTCTAACCTTTCCCAAGCTTTATTAACATCAGAAATCATTTTGCCTTCTTTAGGCATGTATGGTTTTTGGTTGTTCGCTCGCATTTTGCTTTGAAGAGTAAAGAGGAGAATTTCCAGATTACCTTTTTCGACAAACTTGGGAGGTTTTTCTACTGTGCGATAGTTATTAAATTGTGCTAGTTGCTGCTGAACGCCTACTAAAGAATTAGCAAACTTTCTGTCAGACAAATGAACAATAGTTTGTTCAATCCATTTCAGCAAACTAGATGTTAATTTTTCATATTCTTCTGCCATTTTCTCATTTTCCATTGATTGTCCAACTGCCTTGGCTATTCGTCTACCTTGCACAGTTTCTGCTTTCATTTTTGAGAAATAATGGTAGTATGTTACTACATATGTAATTATCGATTTTTCATCAGGATTATCTGTGTAAACATCTTCAGGATCAAGTAGCCTTGTTAGTCCAAATTCTCTTTCAGCAACATTGAAAGCGTTATTTAAATTATGTAACGCATTAGATTTTGACAATTTCTCATATGGGATAAGATCTGGTCGATGTTTGTGAATGATTGCATTGAAAGCAAGTCCATCTCTCCAAGAGGTTGTAAAGTTTCTTACATTGACACTGTGATAACCAGCTGTCTTCATCTGACACCAAAGTAATAAAGCATCTTTTGCAGACTTAGTTTCTTGGTTGTCAACTTCCTCTAAGATGATGTCTTGAATTTGGAAGCGGAGAATAATCGTCCATATAAGTCCAAGAGTCAATCTTGGATTTCCGTCAACAATGTCATGAGAACCTAAATTTTCGAGATGGACCCGTTGCTCATGCAGCAAAAACTGGAGCGCTTTGTCTACATTCTCAAGGCAATGAATCCTCATTTTGCCTTTTGTCGGCTTCGGTAGCCTTTCGCCTGAAAGTATCTCTAGAAGCTTTAAAAGCATTTTCCCATCACGAAGATCGGTGTAAAGATCAGTTATGCGACAGTTGGCACGAACGAGATGCGAATTTACCCATTTTGTAAATGTTTTCTTTTGAACCGATTCTCGTTCATCTAAACAGAGAATTTAGTGAAGCGAAAAGAAGATAGAAAACTATACAAGTTACCTGCTAAAGCTCTAATTCTAGACCTTTCAAATAACCTCGAGGAGCTATTACCACCATCATAATCATAATCTTCTATCTCCTGCTGTGTCACTGGGTCCCAGCGAACACCGACAGATATATCCGTAGTCATTGCTGCTTACTATACAAGGAAGTAGCTCTGCGACACCCAACCAGAAAGTGTTGAGAGCGATCAATGCTGCACCGTTCCTTGCAGTCGTTTAAATAGCTGCTCGCTTTTAATATTTATCGCTATAAAAAAAAGTTAAATTTTAATTATTTCAAGTTATGATCATTTCCTTCCACAAATCGCATTTTGTTTGCTTTACAAATGAGTTCATTCATCAGACACTAAATTAAAGCGGAGTGAATTGAAAAAATCCTTGAAAACATTTGTCGCCTGCTTCTCGTCTTCTTCAACTTGCGGTCTGTCGGCGTTCGATATTTAGCTCAATCTGCTATCATGTTTACCACTTTCCAATATTTGTTTTTTCTATAATTTTAATCACAACTCGAAAACGATTTCCTGATTTATATGTAATCCGAGTTTCGAATATTTTAATGAGCAATAAATAGCGGTGGAATATTAGATGCGAATAACGGGGTTCAGATTATGGAGGCATTAAGCATCAAATTAAGGTCAACGCTTCGCAAATTGTTGTGAGATTATAAAAACCAAACAAAAAAGATGCGATACATTGCGGTAAAGCAAAGCAGATCGAAAGGACGAGTCCGGAATAAACAAAAGCACATATTTTGTCCTTCTGATGAATCAATTGTTTATTGTTAGATGAAACGAGTTGGTTTCGAGACTATTAAATTTGAATATAATTGCAGGCGATAATTAAATTTTCCTTGGATTCAAAAACATTCGTTTCATTTAAAAGAACACTCGTCGCGAAGATAAGATAGAAAAGCGGCATTAAAGAGGAATGTGTTATTTAAAAACGCTTCGATGCCGAAATGTCGCTGCGAACGGCAACGATCAGTTCGCTGCTCAATCGATCGGCGATCGCATGCGAGCGATGGATGCGAGGAACATTCGGTGTTTGCTGTTTCTCGAACATAGATTTCGACTGAAAGCGGCCGAAAACAGCGGACGGATTAAGCGATGACCAGATCGAAGAATCAAAGACCACGCCCTTCAAATGTTATGCATCGCGATAAAAATAAAATGAGCCGAAAATATCGAACGCAAGTTGCCGCAATCGTCGTTCGCAGACACCGTTCGGTACGCGCTCGTCGCCAGCACCGGCCGCCGGCCGCGAGCGATCGCGAAACGCGAACAGCAGCGGGAACGGCGAAACCCGGGTTTCGAGCGGTGTTTTGACAGTAACGGTCACTCGTGAACAGCGCTTCGCAGGAATGCGTGTCGCAGGCGGCGAACGCTCAAACATACCTTTTCGAGAATTCGCTGTATTTTCGAAAGCATTTAAATCGAAAGAAGCGATTTAAAACGAGAAAAAGTGTCGTTCGCAAATATTCGTCGAGTGATTCTTGCAAACACACAATTATTATGTTGTACGCGACTGACTGCGCACTCTCCGCACGCCCAAAGCGCCGCTCACGCGTCACGCTCACGATTGCTGCTTCTCACGCTGCTGTGTAAGCGTGAGTCTTCGCCGTTTCTTCTCTGTGTGCACTTCTCGTGTTTACTTTTTGCTCGCCTTCAAATTCCGTTTCGATCAAATCACGATTGTTTATGTTTCGCAACGCATCGCAGCAAATTAACTCTTGAAGCAAACTTACGATGCTTATTGTATTCCCATTCTGGGTCTCGAATGCGGCTTTTTAAACTTTTCTCAAGCATTAGTCAAAAGCAAATCGTCTGTTGCAGAAAATCATTGTTTAGAAGCGAAATTCTCATTTCGTGAGAGTTTGCCATCGATGAAAGCTGCATTCCTTTTCTCAACGCTCGAATACGCAATTGATGATTAGCTATTCTATTTATTCGTGATGTCGCTTTTAGTTTCTTAATTTTCTGTTAAATATGCTTCGAAAGTGAACTTTCACTAATAGTTTGCTAACAATGTCTCAAACGGTGTTTAGAGTACAAATTATAACCAAACAACTAACCCAAATAATGTTTGCTACCGTTTGTGATAATTTTGTACCGTAAAAACGCTTAGCAAACATTGTAAAACCGAATTGATTTGAAATTCAGAATTCAAAACTCGGCGAAACAGTTTTGCTATCGCCATCAGTCTCAATTGCCTTCAACAGCGCTTGCTTTCAATCATTGATTTCACCGATCACATAGTGCTTGACGAGAAGAAAAGTAAATGCCTGAGTGAAACATGAATGTGAAAATTACATTATTTATTCAAACAAATGAGAAACAACGTTTTTATGCTAGTATAATTTGAAGTCGCAAAAGCAATCCATCACGATTTTTTATCCATAATTATTAAAGTATTTGTCAAACAGTTTGGATGGAAGCGCGTACAGGGATTTGGCACGTTAGAAACTTCTTATATTTGAGGCTTTTAGTCAAATCTCAAAGATAAACGTTATAAAATCTTTTTAAGGCACACTAATACACATTTGTAAAGAATGTGAACATTTTCGAATCGTGTCGCTTTGAGAAAAACTTGGTCGTTCGTGTCGCAATTTCAGGGACGTTAATTGGGTGATGAACATTACAGTTTTAGCAATTATATATTTAAATACAAATCATTAAATGCATAAAGGACAGGAATATTTCGAATATCTTACTGAACTGCAAATATTTGTTGTAAAAACTAAAAATGTTTTCCGAAATACATTTTTGAACACATAATTAACTGAATGAAACGAATAAGTGTGTAAATTTTCATGTGCCGTTCTCATTTTCATTCCTCTGTCGTCACTGCAAATATATTAGCGTTGAAAAAAAAAATTCTAAAAGCCTTTCATATAAGTTCGGACGCAAGAGGAATGCGGAGTATTTCGATCCATGTCTATTAATAGTTTAAGCACGTAACCTATAAATAATTGAACGCAACGATTATACAATTTTTCGGTTGTTTGATCAACTCTAAAACCTCAATAAGTAATCTTTATCGCCCTCTTATTATTTTTTAAATTAGATGACTTAGTCTATGATTAGATTCAAGTGAAATTCAAACCCATCCTCCAGTTAATTTGTGAAAAAGCTCTTCATTCAAGGTTTGATTTGAATCTTTCGATCTCATCGAAAGAAATATGTAACCTCCGATAAACTCATGAACAACTTTACAGTCTGCACTTAAACACGAGAATTGAACGTCTTCTTCCTCGAACTGGACCAACATTTTCTTTATTTCCCAGTTCACATTCCATGCCTTCATGGTGCTGTATCTCCATGTTTTTATATGATCGCCGGTATTGGGGTCCATTCTCATCAGACGGTTGGAAGCAACTCCTAATAATTCCTGTAAGCAGTGTAATAGGCGTTATGGAGTGTGAAGCAATAAATTAACAATATTAAGTAATCGCAAAAAAGAAAATAAGAAAAAGGGATGACATCACTCATCCGGAATCAGTTTGGGCGTTACACCTGTTGGTGCTTTTAAAAAATGGCCTTCTACAAAATAGAACTAAATTGTGATCGCTAAAAAACATCACGAACATTGTTTTTTGCTAATCATTGCGACTGTTAAAATCAGCCTTACAAGAAAAAAGAAAACTGACGAACAACTTGCAAAGACAACGGAAATAATTAGGATAGAAAAAAGTTAACTATATATAAATGTGACACCATATTCTTGGCTGATTTTCAAAAATAATCATTGAGGTTCGAGAAAAACTTAAGGTGACGCTATATTTGCGAAACATTGAGAAACTCGTTTAAAGATTTGCTATAAATCCCATTTGCATAAAAAATTGAAATGATTGCGCATTTGAGATAAAAAGAGATTAATTTCGAATATAAAAGGTTATCAGACTCATAACCAATAATAAAACGGAAAATAGTACCTCTTTTTTGCTTCCATCAAATTTGACGACAAATAATGAAATTCCATATTCCGGTAATGCTTGCCACGCTTTGATGAAGTTCAATTTTGCTTCCACGCTATTAAGATCTTTAACGTTTGCATGCGCTTCGAGTATACGCTGAATAATCTGCATACAAGCCTTTTATAATATAAACGAAACAAAATTTAAAATATACCTGTCCTCTGCTTTTCAATTTTCTAAGAAAACGTGGAGCGATGTAATCTTCAGGATTAATATTGATTTGATTGGGACTGATGGCAGGAGCGGGTGCTGGATGTTGCATGCTTAGTAGATCGAGAATTTGTTTTACTTCTGAGTCAAAAGATGCATCTGCCATTGTTTTGCCTTTTGAAGCCATGTGAAATGCAGCCATCCATTTAGCATACTGTTCTTCAGCATCACATCTTATCAAATATTCAACCATGCCTTCTTGTGCGGGCACTTCTAGTTTAATGCCATATCTTCTTTGACTCAAGTTAACATCGGGAGTAACCTCGCAACCTTTTAAATTGATCGCGATTGCTGGTGGCCCTAGCCGTTCATCCTTTGACTTGTAAATAGCAAGCCTTGTATCTTTGAAGACAAAAAAATATCTTTTGTAGCTTTTTAATGTAAATTTACGAGGTTTCATAAATCTTAAATAATCAGCCAATTCTGGAATATTTGTAATGTTTCCACCCGACGTATTCATCATTGAAGAACCTTCAAGTTGCACTTGAAGTTCAGTTAAAGCTGAATCTATGTCATCATTAGAGGTTGTGTTCGTTCTTTCTGGCACTGGACTATTTGACTGTAAATTGACTTGCAAGTTAAGCGATGCAAACATCATCATTTCCTCTTCCGTACATTCTATTTCCTCGGTGAGGAGTGACCATCTCGCTTGTTCGTATATTTGATTAATTCTTGCGGAGTCGAGTTTAGGGTTGAGGTCGTAAAAGGAGTAAAACTTGAATCTTAGCAGAAGAAGATCAAACTCTCGAACATCTTGTTCATAAAGAGAAAGCGATGAATCGAGCCATCCACAATTAAGTCGCGCGCGTTCTACAAGACTTTTTGGACGAATGAGAGTGTTTTTTGCCTCTAAAGTAGGAGTTTGAGGACTCGATGCAAGAGAGGGTATACTTGGATCAGACCCCATATAAAAACTGTTGTCAAAAGATGTACTGTGGCCATTTGAAATAGGAGAAAAACTACCTGCTGAGCCATTTAAATGAGAAACCGGAGTTGTGTTCAAGTCGACAGCCGGAGATGATTTTCCATCAGGAGTGCTGATATTCGAAGCATATGGATTGTTTTGAACAATCGGACCCATCGCATCCTTTGCTCTTTGTCTTGGACTTACACCTGCATATTTATAGTTTTTCTTCAAGTGCTCAGGACATAGAGGACGACAAAATGACAATTCTTCAGGATGTCGTATGCCGAGATCTTTACACAGTTGAACGACGGCCGAAAAACATTGAACAGAAAAGTCTACCTTTGCATCCATGAACCGAAGATCGGGTAATTGTATTCTTAGTGTCTTGTGCATCGGCGTGAAGTGGAGCATAGAATCAGCTTGAACACCGTACTGGTCAAGAGTTGTGCGAGTTCTCGACAACCACATATTCTTTTTTGGCCACCACAATGCATGATCCGACCAATCGAGCGCAACATCTACGATGAGGAAATTATGGAAATGGTAAAATGAAAGAAATGGTAAGTGACAGCTACAAACCAAGATCTTCGACCAGTTTCAGCATCACTCCACCGATGTGAAGATCGCCTTTTACGCGAAGGGTCCGCTCCACTTTCAAATCGGTGACAAAAATTTTCAATTCCCAGGAACCGTCGCCCACAATATAGCCGTCCGCAATCATTTTCGCTCAAAGCTGAGAAACGAAGTGGAATAAGTTTAAAGCCAAAAAAGGCAAGATTTATGTTATGTTTATCAAGAAACGCATTCATCCTTCACTCGCTTTGCTTATAGATTGCTTTCGAGTTTTGAAAAAATGACATTTCTCGCATTTTTAGCGATTGCTGAAAGTTGCCGAAACTGAGTGAAAACCTAATTCCAAAAATTGAAAATACGAGCGGAGAAATTTTAAAGTGAAACGCGTCGCACAAATCGCGGAAAAAAGTGATTTCACGCTTTGCGAGGAAACGACTCTTTCGACAATTTTCGACGTTCGTTTGTTTACAGTGAAAAAATTACGCATCAATTGAAAGGAAATCGAATACAGCAATGAATGGCTGCGATTAAAGCACGAAAAATGATACTTACAAAGCAAAGCGATGCTCGAACGAGAAGCAAGCGGTGGAAAAGCGAATGTTAGAACCGAAAACGCAAAGCGAGATAAATGTACAAAAAATGAATGAATTAATGAATGTGTTGAAAAAGGCTACAAAAGATGGTTGTTTTGAGGGCGAGACACCCACATTTACAACGAGACGAAATTGGAAAATAATCGCAGCTTTCGCTTTCTTATTCCTGTTCTTGTTTCCAAACACTGTTCGCACCGCTTTTGAGTCCCGTTTTGGCAATAAACGCGATAAACTTGAATTCGCGTTTTGACACTTCGCTCGCGTCTCTCACAATGAGCACTGAGGGCGCGTTCGCGCATTGTGCCTGCCGCGCCTTGCAACACGTGAACGCGAAACGATGAGCTCGGAGTCAAACGGTGGCCGGCAATCGGTGCCAAACGCGAACGGTGTCACCGAAAAGCCGATCGAAAGTGGAGACCACGTCGTGTTTCGCAAGATTAATGATGCATCTGTTTGTCGACTGTTGAAAGTCGAGCGCAATGCGTAAGTTTCGTTGTTTACCTCCTTACGAATCGAGCGTTTGCAAACTGCAATACTTCGATTCACGAGTTGATCAATGCATGTCAATTTGCATGATTCTGTTTTTCATTTCTTTGTATTCAACGATTGCCATCATTTTTCGCTTTCAGAGACATTTATTTGGGCAGACAACGATATAACGTGAATTCAGTGATAGGCGCTCATTTTGGCAGTATATTCGAACTCGACGCAAAGACAAAATGCATGAAGCGAAGCGATCTGAACGAAGAGCAGTTGAAACAACTGCTCAAATCGCAGTTACCTGCTGACGAAGAAGATGAGGACAAAGAAGAAACAAAAGACAATCGCTTTATTGTAGATGACGGCCAGTCGCAAAAATTAAGTAAAGAGGTGATCGAGACTTTGAAAGACGAGGGTGTCACTGGCGAAAAAATTATAGAAACTCTAATTGAGAACAGTTCCAGTTTCAAAATGAAAACCTCTTTTTCACAAGAAAAGTATCTGAAGAAAAAACATCAGAAGTATCTCAACTTTATCAGAGTTTACAAACCAAACCCTGCTTTGTTAACAGAAATGTACTACGCACAAAACCCACGAAAGATAAAGTGAGTTCTTCCCATTTTAATTCATCTACTCACTTATATTTTTAGCAACTTACGAATTGACACAATTTCGCAAATGTTGTGTTTATGCAACGTTCGATCGGGATCAAAGTATATGGTTGTCGACACATGTATGGGACTTGTTACTGCCTCAATTGTTGACCGTCTCGTCGGAGATGGTTCGGTTGTCGCTTCCGGCTATGATCCCGGAGTTTGTATACAAATCTTCTTAGAACAAGGGCCGGCTTCTACTTGGCGCCAAGCAGTTGAAGCACTAAATTTGTCACCTGAAATTTTAGATTCTTGTCTATGCTCTATTCAGATAAATAAGGTAAATGAAATCCAAAAACAAGGGGAAACAGAAAAAGAGCAAATAATGAATTTTGAAAGTGAAGAATTAGATAACGAAACAGACTCTGTAAAACGAAGAAAATTAGACGAAAAAATTGAAAGAAAAATTAAGCGACTTCGAGAAGAAGAAAAAGCGAAACAAATTCTAAAGGAGAAAAAAATGGATGCATTGCTTATAATAACGAGAAATTACGACCCTGAAAATATTTTGAATCTTTTAATTGAATTTTTAGCACCTTCGCGACCACTGGCCATTTTTAGTTATTTTGCTGAACCTTTAGTCAAATGTTACCATTCTTTGAAAGAGAAAGCGATAAATGTAAAAATTACTGAAACTTGGTTAAGAAGATATCAGGTCCTTCCATCAAGAACTCGACCTGATATGAACATGAGTTCTAATGGAGGTTATTTGTTGACTGCGATAAAAATAGATTCGCACAATTAAAAGTTTAAAGAGTAAATTTATCTCCTTTCATTGTCGACTGAAGGAATAAATCGTTATTCTGATATATATTTTTTCATCATATTTTACGCCAAAACAATAACATTGATACTGTTTGTTAAATTAAACTTTTACATTTTTCTTTATCAAGTTTTCAAGTCTTTTAATTTTACTGGACTCGTGATCGATATTATTCTGAATAGCTTCGTGTATGTCTTTTGAATCGCCTTTAGGAGCATTTCTATACGCTTCCAGAAGAAGGTTGATTTCAGCTCTGCGAACGCCTTTCATATCCAAAATTTTGTGAAGTTCATTTTCATCAGAGTCAGGGAGTAGTTTGTTGTAGTTCTCAATAAAACTTTCGATTCTTTCACAAGGCACCAAAACCACTTTTAGTATCATTTCAGCTTTAGTCATACCTTTGATCACCGTTTTTGTGTAGCTTCCAGGAGCCGTTTTAACGACTGATTCCCATCCTGGCAATTCTAGCAGCACTTTCTTCAACGTATGCGTGTCGAGCAACAGTTGTTCAGCTCCACCTTGGCTCAGATTCTTGCATTTGAATAAGTTATTTATAAATTTAGGAATGAAGATAACTGCGAATTTATTGCACAATTGGGTAAAATGTTTTCTCGCCTCTTGCAAATTTTCTCTTATAAAGGGAAAAATCTGTTGGAGATGATTTGTGATGGTAGTTACATAAGCACTTTGACCGATTGGGGTTTCTACAGTCGACCATTGAGTTTTTATCATGACGTTGAATGCAGGTTCGCAACCAGATTCAATATCTTGTATAATCATTTGTATACAGGATGTGATTATACCATGAAATAAATCTTGTTCACCTTTCATGTTTATATTATCGACAAAAGCTGGATCTACTTTTTCTTGCAGTTTCTTTTCAAGTTGTTGTACAGTTTCCAGACAATAGTTAGATGTTAGAAGAATGCTGCAGATTTGGCATAGTTCGCTTTTTGTAAACCGTGTAACTTCTCCTTCCTTTAACAGGCTCTGTAAAATACCAGCGGCTGATGTTGCTGCTGAAAGCACTCCACCAGAACTTAAACTTGAAGTGGCGAGTGAAGGACCGCCAACACGAGGCAGATTGTTCTGCAAAATTCTGTGAGCATATTCTCGCAAATATTTTTGGAAAGTGGTTGTCAAAGAAACTAATGGTTTCCTCGTACTTAATTGTACACATTGCACCAAACAATGTTTATATTGTGTGAATAATATTCCGGCGGAAGGAAACACTTCTGCGCTTAAAATTTCGTTGTTCTTTGTTTTTTGATATTCATCCACAAATTGCTCAATTAACTTGGATAAATTTTCTGACTGCGCATCGACATAAATGTTCAAATGTTGCTCAAAACAATGCGAAATTAAACCAGAAAATGAAATTTGCTTAATGTCTTTCCTTTCATACGAAATGCTTCTTGAAAATCTTTGCGTGAGTAAATTTTCAAACGTAACCGTTTTACCGATGGCATATAACAACAATTTCACATTGATTTCAGATAGCCTATTTGACATTACTTTGCACAGTTCATTTGCTGTCACTTTACAAAACTCAATAGCAATGCACTCGCTAACTTCCCAATCAATTGGAAACATCTTACCAAATCTGTCCTCGAACTCCATCAAATGTTTTTTGAGCCAATTATACCTTTTCTCGATTTTATCTAACCACGCAATATCTTGATTTTCTTGAAACAGTGCTTTATATTCTAAAAGTTCCAAGTTAACGAACCAAGTAAGAATATCATGTTTGACTCTGGAATCCAAAGAAGACACAACCAAACATGCCTCAGCTAAAAGTCTAAGCTGATTGTGAGAGATGGAATGCTTGGAGTTTGGACCCTCAAATGTTGAATGAAAATCAGCTATGATTTGTTCGGCCAACTTTAGTCGAATAGTTTCGACCTTATGTGCCAATACTCGGATATGTGGTATATGTTTGTGATTTTCGAGTTGGTTCAAAACGTCGACAACGCTTTGCAAAATAGCAGCTGCCTGAGCGTACTCGCGTTTTTGAGTAGCCTCTTCAAGTTTGTCTACACCTTCGACCAAAATGTGCAAATTGTTTAGCATAATTATAGATGAAGTAAGATTCTTCTTCGCGTTGTCTAATTGTTTTATGTCACATGTGATTTCATTTACCTTTAGAATAAGACAATTAAAATTAGTAATCGCCGTCTAAAATATTTTACCAACCATTTGCTCCGATTTCTTTGCCTGTGCTTTCATTTCGATTATTCGCGATGTTAATTGTGCGATCACTTGTTTCGCCTCTTCGAGTGCTTCTTTGCCCGCTTTCTCGACGTTATTCTGCCCTCTGACCACCACTCTGATTTCTTCATCTAATTGCCTGCGTACAAAAACTCAATGACAGCAATTTAATATTGAATTTCTGCAAACCTTATTTTCGCTTTCATTCGATTTAAAACATCGTCAATATTCGAAAGCGACTGTTCGGTCGGAAATATGCCGTTTATATAATCGATAGGATTGAAGTCGGCTTTGTCCAAAGGATCGTCCGAAGAGAGGACCTGTGATCAAATGAGTAGCGGTGACACGAGTCGTTCGCAATCAGGCTTCACGTTACTTTGTCGATTGTGTTTTGTACTTCGGGCGAAACGCAAACGGGTAGCAAATTGCCGTCACTTTCGTGCGTTTCATGCTTTTGATCGGTGCCGGTTTCGCTTTCAAATTCGATGCCAGTTTTAAGTGACATTATTTGGGTTACGTTTCTTCGTAGAAATAGCGTACTGCTATTTGAACACCGCTCTCAGCAATCGGCGCTAGAATTCAAACCATTGAATTTCAACTGAATTTTAATTTCAATTTGAACAATGGCATTCAAAGCTCTTTTCGCATTTATTTTTCCCGATTTTTATCGATAAAAAATGTATTTAGTATTTAGTATTTATTTATGTTCACATTTCGATTAAAAATCTTTTTGTTTAAAAATGTTCAAATCATAATTTGTTGCATCATAATTTGGTTAATTTGTTTTTTACTACAGTAAGAGGCAAATCAATTCCCCACCCCAAATGCGCATATGCATGCTAGAGTGGGGAATTGTTTTGTCTCTTACTGTATTTTGAGTGTATCTCATAAAACCGAACGAATTTAAAATAAAATTAGAGAACATTAAGTGGATATGGTGCAATATTCTTTTGGTTAAGATTCTATCTTTGAGCATACTTGTGAAAAATTACAAAAATATACTTTGTTTTAGGTTCACCGCCTAAATTTCCTTTTTCGTGGTTTTATTACATTTTGACAATCTGTCCCAAATTCTTTTAAAAGAAAAACATTACGAACATGTTAAGTTGTTTGTATTTTATCACAAAAGCAAAAAAATTGGGCATATATTTTGGTTTCGGAAAAAACGGCAAGTCAAATCTGCATTGCAGAATGCAAAAAGCAGCTGAAAATAACTGCTAGCTTTTAAATTGTTGCCATTTTTTAAATCTAATTATACCACTTACTTTGATTAAGTTTGCTCATCTTTTCTCAAAAAGAATTTTTAAAAACGGACTCGTTGGGGAAAATGGCCGGACACTGAACCGCGGTTTACCGAATAACAAAATTTGTTTAAAATTTGTACATTTTAGGTTTATTGGTATTAAATCCAGAATTGCTTTAAATGCTCTTAACTCCCTAAAAATCATACGAATTTTTTAAATTTTTTAATTTCTATGTTAAGAGTATAATTAAAAATTTAGCACTTATGGTTTAAAACTTCTTTTTTAAATCGCAAAAATAAGTATAAAAAATTTCTTTGGCTGGTCTTGTAAATTAAGCTTTGATATTTTCATTGAGCTATGAAAAATTTTTATAATAAAATAACATATATCTTAACATATACATATTTTAACATATATCTTACAAAAAAGCTGAATTGGAAAAAATTTTATATAAAAATGTCTAATTTAATTTGTTTAGTTCAAAAGGACGCATATAATAGTGTATTAGAAATCACCATACGCCCTTTTGAAATAAATGCATTCAAATTATAAGCAATGATTTTTTCAAAAAATTAGAATTGGAAAATTCACTGGAGTATTTTGCATTTTTTTT
>NCKU01001962.1:0-21564 GCA_003675995.1 Dinothrombium tinctorium
TTTTTAAACTTTTTCTTTCTAAAATATGAAACACACATAATAAAGTTCGCATATTACTTCTAACTATGCTATTCATATTATGCTTCTCAAAAAATTTTGTATAGAACAACATTGGCTCGTTAGGCGAATCATATAAACGCTGATGAAGTGAAATAAAAAATTCAAATTTTTAATGTTTAACTTCGAATTTCGCTTTAATCGGTTTTTAAAACTTTTCGGAAAATCGGTAATTATGTGGGAAATCGGTAATTTCGATAAATACCGAATCGTTTTGATAAACTCGTTGATTTGCTTTTATATGTTTTTACTTTCGGTCAATGTTTACAGAAAAAAGTTTATTTAAAAATTGGTTACTACCCAAAAGCTCAAGAAATGTCACAATGAAGTTCTTTTTAGTGAACTGAGGGCACATAGTTCACTAAACACGACAAACAAGTAAACAAACTTCAAAAGTCAAGAGAAATCTTCGAAAACAAAATTAAATCAAATGAGTTTTATCTTAAGCTTTATGTTGCGATTTCTCTTCGAAATTGTGTCTATTTTTAGAATATTTGTAAAAATGAGCACTTTTTACATCAATTAATTTTTATTGTTGATATTCTCACTCAAATGGGTCCATTAAGAATTGGTGTGTGTGTGCTTCAAGACTGAGACGTGAATGAACAGTCGAAAGAGCATAACTCAACGAAAAAAAGCGAAAACGCAAATTGGAGTGTAAAGTTGCTTTCGAACTTCGAAAGCGCTGTTCGCGTTTTCGAATGAATCACGAAACACGTGCGTTTGAAGTGCAGCACGCGACGAAATGAGGAGACGACCCGTCTTTTAAATCCGGTATCATTCGCAAAAGAAGCGAAAACGAAATTAAAACAAAGAGAAAACGGACGCCGTTTAAATCGTGTGCAGTGCGATTGGAAAATGAACAAAGCGAAAGAAGAGAAGCCAGCACTTGTCAGACGCACTCTACGGAATCGCGGCAAACGAGAAGATGATGGCGAGGTGATTGTCGAGACGAGACACGAGACCGCGAAAAACACGAAACGCAGCAGTGGCAGCAAAAAGCAAACCGTCTCTCAACGTGACGAGAACATTGAGAAGGAACTCGACTCACGTTCGACAATGTTGACCAGAAGCAGTTCAAGAAGAGGCATCGTTGACAAAAACATGAACTCACCCTTTTTGCAGCCTATCATCGAAGAAGAAAAGCCTAAAAAACAAGCGAGACAAACCAAAACTCGAAGAAAACTTATTGACGGCGAGAACGCTGAGAGTAGGAAAAGTCCAGAGTTAGTCGAAAATCCAAAAACCATCGATTTACCAACACGGCCGCGTCGCGGGCGATCACTGAATGTGCCTTCAAACGATGCAGCAGCAGTTATTGAGAGCTCAGATATTCGAACTCGTCAAAAAATTGTCAAAAATGAAAAGACCACAAAAAATGTAAACGATGAAAATAAAATTGAGCTTAATTCTCCCTCAAAATCAACTATTAGAACGCGGTCAGCGAGTGGTATAAGTAGAGATGATGAACCGGAAGCTCCGAAAGAGACAGGGATAAAAAGCAAAAGAGGTCGAAAAATAGTTGAAGAAAGTGAAGGAAAAGAAATTCATGAAAGCGAACCAACAACGCGTCAAAGAAGAGGGCGCAAAACTCGAGACGAGGAATCAGCAGAAATAACGACTAAAGCTGTGAGTCCAGTCAGAAACACGCGTAGAAGTCGTCAGCAAAAAGCAAATACAGGAAGTGAAGTTCTTCCTTCTGAATCGATCATTTCAAACGACAAGCCTTCAAGATTAAGAAGTCCTGCAAAAACCTTTTCCGTTGTCGATTTGAAGGAATCTGTTGCTGCTGGAACAAGGAGGCAATCAAAAACGAGGAAAATGAATATGGAAACAGCTGAAACTAAGGAGAAGGACAATGAACCAAAGTTAAATAAAAGAACAACCAGAATGAAACAAGCCTCTGGAGTACAAATTTTTATTCCGATCAACAAAGAAGAGAGTGAAAACGAACAGAAGAAAGATGGCCAACCAATAGAAGAAAAAACCGGAGAAATTAGTGCGCAAGCTATTTCACGCAGGCGAGCACCACGTGCAAAAAAAATAGAACCTTTTGATATTGATCATTCCGTGAAAACAGAGGCTATTTTAGAGAATAATGAATTTAAGGATTCTAATTTTCACTCGGAAGAACCACCAAAACAGACAAGAACAAGAAAGAGGAAGATAAAAGAAATAAGTGAAGTCCACGAAGATAATTTATTAGCTGATAAAGAGTTACTTGAAAATGAAGAAATGGAACAGAAAAAAAGAAAAAGAAATATAAAAAGTAAGTTGGCGACGATAAAAGAATCTAAGCAAGAAGAAAAAATAGATTTAGATGATCAAAAGGAGGGGAAAGATCAAGAAGAGTCTAACATTCCTAAGCGTCGAGGGAGAAGACCCAAATCTGAAATTCCGAAACAAGCAGATGAAATCAATAAAAAGAAAGGACGTCCTAAAAAAACTCAAGAAACTGAACCCGAGGATCACGTCGATTCAGCTGAAGAAAACGCTGATATTGATGATAAAAAAGTGTCGGAGACGGCGAATTTGCTTCAAGAGACAGGCGTCGACTCAAAGAACGAGAAGCAAGAAAGCGAAGCTGATGCTGCGTCTGCACAGACACTGGACAGGCAGAAGCCTTATGCAGCGAAGGCAGATCTTGAAAGTGTTGCTTACGTTATTGAAAACGTTGTTGATAAAGTAGCCACAGAAATCGAGTTTGAAGAATCTTTTTTCAATCAGACAACGGTATCACATATCACAGAATCGGAAACAGAGTCTAATACAATTGATCAGGATAAAAAATCAAAATATCAAGATTCACAAAACATCGAAGATCAAGCGATTCATGAAGACATAGAAGAGTCGAAAGACGCTGAAGAAGAAAGTTTTCGTTTAAGTTGTCTTGATTCTTCAGTTTCAATAATGGATGAGAAAACTTCTCATGATGACACAATCGAATTTTTAACTTCTAAACCGAAGCAATCAAAAAGAGCTTTAGAAGAGGAAGATGTTCCTAGTAAAAAAATCCGCGTTAAAGATTTAGAAATCACAAAAATCCCGTCATTGAGAGGTCAGCTGATGACATTTGGAGAGGATAGTTGCGGCGAATTAGGACTTTCTTCTATCGGGATTACCAAAAATAAGCCGATATTGATTGACTCGATTAAAGATCCGGTGGCAAGTGTTGTCGCCGGTGCAATGCACACTGTATGTTTGACCACTGACGGTCATATATACACATTTGGATGCAATGACGAATATGCTTTGGGCCGTGATACTTCAAACCCGCCAGAGTCTGAAGCGAAGCCGGTTAGAGTGCCTTTGCCGGTTACTGTAGTGAAAGTTACCGCTGGGGATTCGCACACTGCTGCACTTACAAATCTTGGCTGTGTTTATTATATGGGAAATTTTAGGGTAAGTTTCAAAGATTCATCGAATTTTTTTCACCATTTTTATTTTTAAAGGATCAAAATGGTAGAATTGGTTTGACTCCAGTTTCCGTCGATTCGGTTCTTGAACCTACGCCAATTGCATTTGACATCACATTTGTAGATATTGCGTCAGGATGCAATCACATGTTACTTTTAAGTGAAAAGGGTGAAGTTTACACAATCGGTGTTGGTGACCAAGGGCAATTGGGAAGACTTCCGGAATCAGAATGTAAATTTGAAAAATCGAAAGCTGAAAATTTTTTGAAGCCACATAAAATTATTGTGGATAAAACAGAAGTCTTCGACAAAGTTTGGGCTGGTTCTTATACCTCTTTCGCACGAACTACAAGTGGGAAAATTTACGTTTGGGGACTAAATAACTTTTGCCAATTGGGCCTTCGCAGTTCTTCAGCGGAAACTTCGTCTTTTGAGTATTTTCCTAGAGTTTTGCCTTCGTTCACGCGCTCACAAGCAAAAGTAAAAGAAATTTGTGGCGGTTCCCATCACTCATTGGCTTTGGACGCTGATGGATGTGTTTATTCATGCGGAAGATATGAATATGGACGCCTTGGACATGGAGAAACTAACACAGATGAAGAAAGTTTTAAATGGATAAACACGCTTCGTGATACAGTTGTCGCCATTGCATGCGGGCCTGTTTGCTCTTTTGCCGTCACAGAAGGAGGTAAATCAATTCATGTTTAATAAACAGTGAAATTACTAATTTTTCATTATAGGTTGCTTATACGCTTGGGGAATGGAATCCGTCAATTTAGGTGTCGGTGGAGAACAAGATCGTTTCTCCCCAACGTTAGTCACTGCAAAATCATTGCGAAACCGTCAAGTATTATCGGTAACTGCTGGAAGTCAGCATACTGCTATCATTGTTACCTTTGGTGAGGGTGATTCTAATGGAAAATAGATTAATTCATTGCTTAAAATAACACTTTGAAAAATTCTTTCTCCCTCACGAATTAAGGCTCATCACTCATGTAATCTCCTATGTAATCATCTCTTCACTTGAACCATACTTCAGTCAATTAAGTCCTTATCTTGAACGCGTTGTCTAAAGCAGAACTGTTATTCGCGTATAAAAGTGAAATATAAATGAAATTGTTTTTGAAATAATAAATAACAGTCTGTTGATTGTTTTATAAAGGTTATTCATTTCATGGTAACAAACCTTTGCTCGTCATCACAGCATCGATGCGTTTGCTGCGAAAAAATATTTTTATTTAAAACAAAACGTGCGCTCACATTCGCAAAAACATACGCAATCGAGAGATGCGTTTAAAGCGAAAATATTAAGCAATTATTTTCTGTCTAAATTAAGATTCACTTTGCCTCGTGATCTTTGTTTTGATGCCAAAGCAAAGCACTCATGTTTTACTGCGGAGTGCTGTTTGCAACTAAAAAGTGTGGAGACATTTCGCGACATATGACCAGCGATATGATCAAAGCATTTTTTTTGTGTGCAATGCTCTGTTTGCAGCAAGCGGCAAAACAAAGCAAAAACCGAAAGTAGCCAAACGCTAAAACCAATCTTGAGCTAGCAACAAAAATAAAGTACAAGTAAATAAGTACAAAAATTAAGCACATGAAAATGAAAGTTAAATAAGTAAAAGTAGCCCTCAGCAGGCGATCAATGAAAAGATTTTTGCTCGCCGTTGGCGAAAATGCAAAAACGATCGATGTTTGCAGTTCAGAAATGTACTTGGTGCTCTTATTTTAAAATTGCGCCCAATCGGAAGAAGCTGCGTGCGGACAAAAACCAGCGTGTGGAAATTGAACGCAGAGCGTCGGACAGCGTGCATTGCGTCGGGCGCGTGACGCGCGGTACGCGCTCTGCGTGGCAGGCGGTGCGCCCGGAGGCGGGCGCAGCGCAGCGAGCGTTTGCGCGCGCGCGAAGCAGACGCAGCGTCGCGAACGAAAGCAAAAAGCAGCTGTGCTTTAAACACAAACAATCAAAAGTCAAAACATTGCGCTTTCGTCGCCAACGACTCTTCGGGAATCGCGTTTCGGCCGAATTCGAGCGCAACTCTTCTCACCGCAAACCGCTGATCGATCGCCTCAATCGACTGCTCGACGCGATGCCATTCATCGGAAAAGACTGGCGGTCGCCCGGTGAACAGTGGGTGAAAACCGACGAAGGATCCTGGGAACGACTCAAAATTCTTTGCTTCAACTCCTGCCATCAGTAAGTGGCCTTTGCCTCCTCTCTTCTCCTCTCTGTGCTCTGCTCCCAAACGCCTGCCGTTCTGCTTTTGCCTCGCTTTTGTTTTGCTTTTCGCTCAAAAATGAAATCATTTCGAATAATAAGTGCGAGCGGATCGCTTTGTTGCTCTCACCGCGCGACAACATTCAAAAAAAAAAATCGACGAAGTGTCGGTACACAGTTACAAACGGTGCTTATGACCTAAATTAATTGAGTGGCAATTTGAGTTTCGAGAGAGAAACGAACGAAAGAACAACTTTCGTTAGAAA
Organism: Dinothrombium tinctorium; assembly: GCA_003675995.1. NCBI lineage: Eukaryota > Metazoa > Arthropoda > Arachnida > Trombidiformes > Trombidiidae > Dinothrombium > Dinothrombium tinctorium. The sequence continues at coordinate 5,961 of NCKU01001962.1, forward strand.
AACGCTGTCAGAAGCGATCAGAAAATCGTGGGCAGTTTGAGAAAACTCCTCCAGTTTCTCGTCGTTGAATGTGTTCTCTTTAAGTTGTTTGTGATGCAATCGCTCGCAGCCCTTTTGACACTCGCGAACAAAGAGATGCACGCTTTGTCTGCTTTTTGCTTATGTAATTTAAATCCTAAATTCAGACATTCACAAAAAATTGGCCCTTCTTTTTTGAGCTCTTTCAGAATGAGTGATGCAACCAAACTGTTCATTGTTTAAAGACTGTATATATAGACATTGTATACAGACTGCGAGCGTCGCCAAATGTGGGTGAGTCTGACAAGTTTAGGTCAATGCTGGATCAAAGAAGATTTAACTTAACGGACAGGCGTTTGTGCACTTGTCAATGTCGCTGTTTTATCGCTTTTTGAGTAGTTTGCTTCAAAAAGGAAATTATGAAACGAGCGAAACATCGGTTCGCTCGAAGAGAAAGAACCTTGCGATTGAAATGCTTCACTATTGATAGCAATTGTTGAAATACAAAACATGTGCCTTGAAATTTAATTTTGGCACTCTTATTTTGAACACATGATTACGTATGTTTGTGTTTTTTCATTTCGACGCAATAAATAAATTAACTGCGAACAAGTTGCACGCTCAGCTCAAACTCGGTAATGAATTCGCAATTAATGCAGCGTCGTTCCTCATCCCCGAAAGCTCGAAAGCTGACCGAAAAGAGCGCATAAAAAAATTAGTTTTGTGGGCGTTATTCGTGTCGAGAGATGCTTACCGCAAAATTTCACATTGAATTGCAGCGATACATTAATGATATGGAGAGAAGGGTCAGTTTTAATGAGGAGGAAACAAGAGGCGATAAGTAGAACCATTAACCAAATGATTTGTGGACTTAAGTGTGTGCTGCTGTGTGTGGGTTCAGCTTGAGTTTATTGCGACAGTTTTCTCTACCTGTCTGCATACTCTGCCCTCGAATTTGGCTCAATTTGACACTCGTTTGTCGCAAATAATTACATGCTTTACGCAATGTTCAGATAGCAGACATAGCGATGGAGAGTAGCTGAAGTACACTTCCTGGTCGCTCTTTGTTTGGATTCAAGCAAAAATCATTGTCTATAGCGAAAACGAACTCTTCAGATAATGCGATGTTTTCAATGACGAGTCATTGACATTGCCGCAATACTTTTAATACATAATGAAGAAATGCGTAATGTTGCGACATTTTCGATGCCACTTTCATTGTGACAAAACTAACAACGAACAAAAAGTTGAATGTTTTTTTGATGATTGAAAAGCGAAACCATACCGAAACGAAACGGTTACATGTACTTCTTGTATAGCCTGCTGCTTGGCACTTAGAAGCGATATTTTTATTAGGGCAGCAATTCAATACAATTGCTTAAAAGTGCGAATAGATAATTGAATGCTCAATTAAAATTTTGTTCGTTCAAAATTTTTTAACATTGTGTGCAAAAAGCAGTTAGAAACATGCTTTGTTGGCGAGATTGAGTAGATATGAGCAGGTACTGCGTAATTTTGCCATATCGAGCATCGTTGTCATAGAAAGTGATCAAAATCGAGGTAACATTGTAGAGCAAAACACGCTTTTGAAACAGAAGGGTACGAAAAACCCTTTGGCTCAATTCTAATTAAAGAAAAGCTCTTAACGCACTCTTTCAAGAGTCAAAAAATTGTTCGAGTTTTCATGCTAAAAGCAAGATATTTAAAGCTGAGTTCTTTCTAGCTTACATTCACTTCGAAACTTTTTTCGAGCGCAACATCGCGAACGGCGATGGGACACAACGAGCAGTGGAAAATGCAAAATGATTATTACTAAATTGCATGTGTTTTACGCACTCTAACTGCGAGTTTGAATTTTGCATTCGCAAAGAGAGCATTCGACTTGAATCTCGTCTCACTTATGCATTCATCAAATACATGTTCAACCGATTGCCGGAAGACAATAGCGGCTTTTCTCGGACAGTTTCATTACGCTTTGTTCGCGATTGAAACGCTTTTGGACCGTTTTAATCGTAAGCAAACGAGAAAAAAACCGCACGCGAGGTGTAATTATTTATAGTTGCTTTTCTAATTGAAACAGAAATTGGTTTTTCTTGCGCTGCTTTTGTTTACAGGGAAAGTAAACTGTGAATGACATGAATGGAAACAAGCGAAAGCAGCAGACTAATAAAAATTAAAAATGATTTTCTTGATTAAGAATATTCTTGAGTGAAAAAATCGCTGCGATCGCATGAATAAGCTCGAGCTGTTCGCTCTTTTCCCACTTCCTCAAATGATTTAAAAACGCTTTAAATAGCCGTTTTCAGTCAGTTACGAGAAGAATGAGAGAATCGAGCGTTAAGCAAAAAGAGGACACGATTCAATCCGTTCGTATCTAATTCTTTTTTTTGTTAACCGCGGTTTTCGATTCGTAATAATTTTATTGAAAAAGCCAACTGAAAAACCAGCGATTTAATGGAGCACAGAAAGCGATTGCTGTGAATTGTGCTGTAAACCAATTTTTACTTTCTGCTTTCAGTGTAATTATGATCAAATGCTGAGAAAACAATGCTCAACGCTTCTTTTTTCTTCGCGTTTGTTTGAAACGAGCAGCTAAAGTTTCTTTTATCGATCTGCAAAAGCCTTGAATCTATGCGCTTCTCGTGTTAACAGATGCGCCAGCATTCCACCTTCCGTCGAGCGTATCATCCATTCTTTCCTCTCGTCCTCTAGACTTCTCCACGCTCAATAATCGTCGTGTGTTTACTCACCGCCAGCAGCAGATAGCGAAATGTTTTTGTTTCGCATTTCATCACTTTATTCGCAAATTAAGAAGGTTTTCTTCGTAATTAAAGCAACAAATTAGCCTTAATTTGAACTCGCATTCTCAATAAAATTAAGCAGCACTTACCGTATGATTTACTCGGAACACAAAAAATTCCCAGCATCACCCACACCTTGTAGCCTCCGTATTCGATTCGTACTAATCATATGTATTTAGAAACGAGCATAAAAATAACTCGTTTGGCGTACTACAATTACTTTTCCGCGACTGTAAAATCTTAGCTTTATTTTTGTTTTGCATTTTGTTTTGTGTTTTCATTTTTTGTGCATTTGAAAAACTGGACGCGAAACAGTGAAATACGACACAATGGAAACGCAATTCAATTTTCGAGCGGCGATTTGCGAGTGAAAAAAAGCGCAGAAACGCGTGATATTTGTGTCAAAAGGTTTTCCGATCATTTCTTCGCGAAACGCACACTTTTTAATAGTCTTTCTTTTCTTTCTTCTTTCAAATAAGGTTAGAAAAGAGATCAGTCGCTTGTTACCGATTGTTACATTACGAGAAGCAAACGTGTAAACGAAACCCTTTTCAGGGTTCAGAACGATCGAAAATGAAAGAAAGAGAAAATGACTTAATTGTGCAGTTTTGGTAAACGAAATAATTTTCTCCGCAAAAAAAATGCGAAACGATTTCAAGCGAACCATTATGATTGCTGAAAGTGTTGAAAAAAATTCATATCGTTAAATGATGTGTATGTTTCTATCTTTGGCTTACGCATTTCGAACGCTCGCACAGGCGATGGCTTTTCGCTTCGTTTTTACGAAATATGATTTTAAAGGTGAAATAACTACTATTTAAAGCTATTCTCGCTAACAAAAACTTCTCCACTGTTTAGCACTGTTTTTACATTTTGGCACGCTTTTAGACGCTCGATATTTCCTTTGAACATTGTGCCGAAATGGTTTGCTATTTTCGGCAATTCTCACACAGTATTACGAAGAAATGATTAGTTTGCTTAACCTTCCTTGCATTCCGCGTGCATCCTCGTCACCATTCATTAATCTGAGCAGTGCACGTGTGACACGGGGCCTGAACGATCACGAGATGTGCTTCCTCTTAAATAAGACTCCTTAGAAAACAATTTTCTTTTACAGAAGTGGATTTCACAGTTGTGGAGAGTCGTCGGGTGAGAGCGACAGTGACAATGAGAGCAGTGGAAGCAATGATGAAGCGAGGAACAACTTGGATCAATGTCTTAATGTAAGCTCATTCGCGAATACAACGACAGCGGATAACGTCGGTGAACGAAACTCCCGAGTGATTCAATGGCAGCCTCCATATTGTCACATCACATTGAAATCGACCAAAGAAGTAGCTGGCTACAATACCATAAGCGAAGCATTCTACAAATTAGATTTTTGCAATGCTATTCGAGACATAAGACGTTTCAATTATATTTGTAAATTGTTGCATCTTCTCATAACTCAAAATTTGACCTCTTTAAGTGGCTGCGCGACCAAAGTCCTTTTCACTCTACTCGAACGCGTCGCTTGGCAAGGTTCGTTTGCTTGCATCTCGTTATGCCAATTATTTGTTTATTTACAATGCAGTTGCCAGCAATCAGCAAAATATTCACGTTCTTCACACTTTGTTGTATGATCTCAAAAAAATTATGCGCAAATATTACTGTTGGGGTCGACCTTTGGGCAGCACAACTCTTTGGAAGCAGCATTTAAGAACAATTGAAAAAATTTGTCAAATGGCGAATACAATTGAAATCAAAGAAGTATGCTCAAAAATGTTTCGCATTTCACTGATTGTATCTTTTGCAGCCCGAAAACGATGGCAGTAAAAAATTGACTGATCTACCTGAGGAATTAATTCGTGAAATTTTGCTTCGACTCAGTGATTACAAAGATTTAATTAACTCTGGACAAGCATACGAAGTCATGCATTCTCTTCTTGATGAACAACATATTTGGAGGCAGCTTTGTAAATACCATTTTTCTAAATTGCAAGTAAAACAAGCGACTCCGGCTTACACTAAAGCTGACGGTACTGTTGACTGGGAACAAATGTTTCATAATCTTCGAAGGTAATTAATTACATTAATGTATTCTCGGATGGACCTATAGCTTAAACGTTTTTTTTTTCTTGACTTTAAGGAAATTCGGTCTGAAAGAAGAATATGCTGATTGCTTATTTTTATGTCGTCATTGTCGATGTCTTTTCTGGAAAGTAAGTACTCTGTAATTTACTCGGAATCATCATTTTTTAATTTAGTCGTTTGGTCACCCATGTATAATTAATCAAGAAAACAATCCTCCTAACGTAAAATCACCTTCGCCGACAAATGACAACGCTCATGTCAATAGAAATAATATAATAAACAATCAAGGGGAACCTCAAGGAGAACAAGGTGGTCAACAAAAGTACTTAGATCTGTCGGTTCCTGAACACGTTCCCGTTCCGCCGCAAGCTTTCTTGAAATTTTTTTCCCTCTGAGTTTTTTGTTCTTCGACTAAATTGTACATTAATCGTGAGTGAATATTGAGTATTGCAATATGAAAAATTGTCTGCGAAAAGAGAAAATTATACAATTGACATTTTTAATTACGAAAATGATATATTCTATATTCTTGTTAAAGAAATGAAAACCGGTGTCCACTCACAGAAGATGCTACATTATTCTTGTCTGTGCAACTCTTGTTTTTCAAAGCATTTTTCTATGTCAACTTTTATTAAGAAATACTTTTCGCAGTGATTGTAATTGTAAGTTTTATTCTCAACTATTCTTCTCAAAACCACAAATACTGTGTATAGTCTTAGATGTGTTGATGTTAATAGTTTAATCGAAAAAAAGTTCGACAAAATTTCATTGATGAAATCAAACGCAAACAATTGTTGAAAAAAATTATTTCTGTATGCCTACACACGCTATATTCTGACAAGTTGTGAATAGATTGACCCTGCTGCTTTAGTAGTTAATTTCTATGATGAAAGCAATCAAGAAACGGTGTTAATTTGATTCGATTCGAGCTTCGAACACTGACAATGAACCGTTGTGAGCAGTATAAAAGCTAAAGAATTGTAAATCGTTGAGAAAAAAACTGTAGTTAAAATAAATTAATAAAATTATTTACAGCTGTAGTTCAATAAAACTAAATGAAGCGTTTGATCGGTTTTTTTATGCTTTGCGGAAGTGTGTCATTGGAAAAGTTCACAGTTCGACTTTTTTTTCAGCTAATTAACCTTTAGCAAAGCCTAAATTTTTGAATGCTTTTCAGGTGTAACTCAAACAAGCATTCACATCCAGCGTTTGTTCAAACCGAGAATTAATTTAAAATTAAATTGTGTCAAACTTTTACTACTCGTTTATCGTCACATTCCGCTTTTTCAACTCTAAAAACTCTTTGACTAGAAGGCTCGAAAGCTTTTCATAAAGTAAAAAGCTTCTTATTTCTTCGATTAAAAACTGCTTTATTTAAATATTACACATAATGATGAAATAAAATTTTTTCCAGCACTGTAAAATCACGTGGAAAACAATAAAGCCAAAACATGAAATTTGAAGGATGACCGATTATTGATAGCAGTTATTAAAAGTTCTAAATTAATTCGATAGATGCAAATATGATAGTTAGGAGTATATCTTCACGATTATTTATTAATTCCTTTAAAGCTTAAGCAATACAAGATGCTTGCACAACAGAAATTAAGGCGAAAATCGTTCGTAATAGTTACTAACTTTTAGTCTGCAGAATTTCTCAATTCTTCAGGCATCAGTGATTATTCACAAAATTTTATATTTTTTTTGTCGCAGATACCAAATACCATGTCGAATGGTTTTTCTTAATAAAAATTAATTTCTATAATATTAATCTTATTAACCCTTTTCTCGCGAAAATGTTAGTAATTATCTTATCATGTATGTCGTAATTAGTACAACAATCAAAAAATCTTAATGCTCATTATCATTAAAACTATTTTTGTTTCAATTCTTATTTTTTAATTGTGATCAGCAAGAAATATTTTTCTTATTTTTTTCTTAATTTTTTATATGCAAAACTTTAATTTCAATCTGCACCTAAATATGATCGACATACGATCGCGATATAATTTCGATGCACACGGCAATATAAAAAATTGGCATTGTTTCTATTTAAGTTTGTATTCTTCAATTATTACAAAAGGGTTTATCCAACAATGCAAGTACAGATTGTAATAAAAGTATTCAATTGTATTTCAATTTACAAGCACTTTGAGAAAAAGAAGATTTAAATCGATCTAAAAGCGTTTTATGCGTTTGAAATTATCTAGACTAACAAAGTTAATTTTTGGTGATTCAATTTTTTTTTTGAAGTTACAAGCTTCTCAGCGAAAATCCACTTAATTTTGTTTTTTAAAAATAACATTTGATTACATAAATTAGCCAGGTTCCAAAAACATTCGGTAAATGCTTAGCTTTAAATTTCATTTTACTAAAAGTGATTAAAGTAAAAATTTACATTTTACAATTGGTACACTCGCAAAATTAAGAACCAAAATCAAAGGATGAGCGAACAAAACTCGCAAAAATACGTAAATGATCTTTTTACGATAGAAAAGAATTAAATTAAATAAATTATAAAAATGTAAGCTTATTTAGCTCAGTTTACTTTTTGCATTGGATAGAAACGCCACTTTTAAAATCAATCGCAAATCCTCTTTACTTTTCTCATCAAAATTTGTCCATTCCGTTTATTTTGCTAACTTCTGTCAACTTTTGTCTTGAATGACTTGCTATTCTTTGCAAAAACCTCAAAATTTTCTGGTCAGACACACAAACGTAACATTTGTGGCATTTCATATTCACTACTTAATCACTTGCTTATCTTTTCTTGAATATTAGGGAAGTAGCTTTTGAATAAACGTATTGTTCAGGTGTATGAACGGACAGTTTTTGACTTAAGTTTAATCTAAAGAGTTCATTGGATAACCTATTCTCTTTGTAGCAACATTAATCGAAAGATTAATTTTATTAGGAGTGCCTTTAAATTTTGTGGACAAATCCAGGTCAATGTTTTGGTGAATTGACAACTTAATATTGCAGGTTTCTAACTTATGTGAATGTTTTAATCTTTTTATGTTTTTTATTTTTTGATAGCTTTTGATGTTTGATTATTCTTCATTCATAAAATAGAAGCACTTTTAACATTTATATTTTAGATTAATTTTAAAAATGTACAACCGTTCTTGCTAGTACCATCAAATTTATTTAAAAAAATGTGTAAAATTAACTTAAATTCTCCTATTGGGAAGAGGAAAAATAATGTGACAAAACTAAAACTGTTTTTCGAATTTTTACTTTCTTTTCTACGCTCAAGCTTATTATTTTCGCTATTCGCAAAGCAAAACAAAGTAAAAATTGAATTCTCACGCTTTTCCGCGAAAATGCTTTGAATTTTGTCAGTTTAACATAAGATTGAGAGCATTTTCGTTGCGAACTTAATTTCGACTCACTTTTGCATTATTTGAAAAAATGCAAGAAAAGAGAAACTTTGTTTAGTTTATTCATTTTAACCTTTTTACAATGTGAATATAATACAACAAAGGATAAAAAATTGTTAATTAACAGTTTTAAATAATAATACTCACTGTGAGTGAATATGCAAATGAAAAAGTTTAAAGATTCGTGAGTCACACACATGGTTTCAACGAAACTTTATTACGTCGATTTTAATAGCTGCACTTCAAATAAATGCTGTAAAAGCTACAAAAGTAATTCCTCATTGTCGAGAAAAAGATTGGTTAGATTCAAAGATGCGAAAAACTTTCTAATTTTTTATGTTAAGTCAAGTCAAGTATATGAAAAATATAAAAATTTTCATTGTCCCCAAGTACAGCTTTTTCAGTTGGCATGAAACCAAAGAAGGGTGCTTTATGGCTTATTAGATCGCCATGAAGTCAAAGCAGCAATAAGATTGAAAACAAAAAGTTGTATTCAATCGCGTTGCAGTAATACAATTGAATGAATTTATTCCGAAAGGGCCTTTCTAATAAAAGAAGCATTGTTGCATATTCCCTTTCGGAATAAATTCATTCAATTGATGATTCCACTTAATCATGCATCTCATTAATTGATACAGAGTGAGGCTATTCTGTGACGTTTATTGTCGTTGACTATATTTCTATGTTCTGAATTAATTTCTTGTTTTTATTACTAGAATATGTACCAGAGTTGCGCTCCATGTTATAATTATACAATTTTCAAAGTTTGAGCAGCAAACGATAGACGCAACTTAAGCAATCGTTGCTATCGAAAAAATTAAAAGTGGAGAGAAAAGCGATCGAAAGACGGAGCTACGGACGCGATCTCTGGACGATGTCAACTTTAAATGCTACGAAATGAAATTGATTTTAATTCGTATTTTAGTTCGAAACTAAATTTAGTGCAAAATTCGCGAAACGAAACAAAGCGAAGCACCAATCTATCGAAAGATTAAATGCGCGTCGACACGAAAGCTCACTTTTAAGCCGTTCACGTTTCGCCGAATGCCGGCATTTAACTGTTCGCACTTCGTTTCGACAATTGTTTGTTTCGTGTTTTGCTTTTGAAGCAACTATCAGAAAGAAGCGACGAAAGATGCAAAAATATGAAAAATTAGAGAAGATTGGTGAAGGAACGTATGGCACGGTGTTCAAAGGCAAGAATCGCGAAACTCAGGAAATAGTCGCTTTGAAGAGAGTGCGACTAGACGATGACGACGAAGGGGTGCCGAGTTCTGCTCTCAGAGAGATCTGTCTTCTCAAAGAACTTCGACACGTTAATATCGTCAGGTTGTTGTTTGTTCCCTGCTTTTAACCACGTTTTACTAATTTCTTCCTGCATTCACAGGCTTTCAGATGTTCTTCACAGTGAAAAGAAATTGACACTTGTTTTCGAACACTGCGACCAAGATTTAAAGAAATACTTCGACAGTCTAAATGGTGAAATCGATCCCGATGTGGTTAAAAGAATGCTTTTTCAGTAAGTGTTATAAGATTTCAATACACTCTCAACCGTAAAATATCATTTACTGCACACGTTAAGTCTCATTCCATATTTTTTCATATTAATTTTTGCTTTTATTGCTGAACACAATACAAATTGTCGCTGACTTTTCAAGCATTTATCATCTTTTGCACATCAAGAACAAACAAAAACTAACAAATGTTTAAAGTTTATTTCGAGGTTTAGCATTTTGTCACAGCAAAAACGTTTTACATCGCGATTTGAAGCCTCAAAATTTGCTCATAAACAAGAACGGTGAACTAAAATTGGCTGATTTTGGATTGGCACGTGCTTTTGGAATACCTGTTCGCTGTTATTCTGCTGAAGTAGTCACACTATGGTATCGACCTCCTGACGTTTTATTTGGTGCAAAGTTATATACAACTTCTATCGATATGTGGTCGGCTGGTTGTATCTTCGCTGAATTAGCAAATGCAGGCAGACCACTCTTTCCTGGTGCAGATGTTGATGATCAATTGAAGCGTATATTCAAACTCTTAGGTACACCCACCGAAGAAACATGGCCAGGAATGACTTCACTACCAGACTATAAGCCATATCCAATGTATCACCCAACCACAAACTTTTCTCAAGTTGTACCAAAATTAAACGCCAAGGGTCGTGATCTTTTGCAAAAATTATTGGTGTGCAATCCTGCGAATCGAATATCGGCTGATGAGGCGATGCAACATTCTTACTTCACTGACCTTCCTGCAGCTGTGAAAAATGGTTGAATAATATATAAATAATAAAGGAAATTATGTGACAATTTTCGTCGAGAAAATATTAATTTATACAAAATCTTTTTTTACATGGTTTTGTCTGTTTGCTCTCATTTTGTGGATTGTGGAGAAGAGACCCAATGTTATTTTGAGTGATGAGGCTGAATGAAGCCGGCATTAATCCATTTTGATGTGGAATGTATGTCCCATTGTAACAGGGACAAATGGAAGGTCCATAGGAATGCAGGAATGTCGATTCTAACGCGTTTGCTTGTTGTGAATAATTCCACGTCTTATCGCTTGGAATCGTTCCTGCATTACTTGAATTTCCGAGTATCGGTGTTGGCCTAGCTGGAAACAACGGGAAGCTGAGATGCTCACTTGTAGTCGGAACCCATTGTCGAGAGTTATATTCATTTTGTAAAACATTGATTCTTGAATTTTTTCTCCATTTTGCTCTTCTATTTTGAAACCAAACCTTTATAATACGGGAAAAGCACCACTTAAGAGACAAGATGAGATTGGTTGTAACTTTTTAAATAATATTAAAAGTTTTTAACTTATCTTTTCACAATTGAGATGTAAAATCAAAAATGAATAAATGAAAATGGCTTAAAATGAGAAATTTAAAAATAGAAAAAAATCGAGATAACGCAACTTCACCCATTAAGAGACAACTCCAAGTGTCTCGGCTAAGCAAATAAATCCTTGAGAAACGGAAAATTTAAACATTTTTAGCAGTTCTATTTGTTGATAAGAACAAATAATTTTTAATTTTGTTTTTTCAAAACTAATTTAATCAATTGCTAAGTTTTTTAAGTTTCAAAATTAAGCTCTAAGACTGCTTTCAAACTTTGTCTCTTAATAGGTGCTTAAACCAAATATAACTTAATCAAAGAGCGCAAACAGTTAATCATTTTTCAACTCGTCAATTTTCTACTTTTTAACAGCAATAAGATTTAGAACACAACCACTTTAAATAAAGATTGATTTGAAAGCAAAAATTTGAAAATATTCCAACGACCCTACTGAAAAACGTAAAAACATAAAACCGGCGTTTCAAAATCATACGTTAATATGCCTAAATTAATGTTTGAACAACTGATTGATGGAACTTTTTATTTAAAGTTATTTGAGTCAAGGAAATCAAGCGATCGTGCAAGCAAATCGGCGATCGTTTGACACAAATGCATTATTTTAAAACAATCAAGGGAAAGAACGAATGAAAAATTTGAAATTTTAAAAGATCTAAACCTGCACTCTGGCTTCTGGTAGATTTATTTTTCTTGCAATGCTTTCTCTCAAAAGAACGTCCGGATAATGCGTTTTTTGGAAGATAGATTCGAGTTCGTTCAGTTGAAATGGCGTAAATGTTGTCCTGTTACGTCTTTGCTAAATAAGTGAACAAATATTTAATGAAATCTGCAATGTTTTATCGATACTTTTTTACTTATATCATTTCATTTTTCATCAATTTACCGAAAATTCATTAAAAACAATAAAATTTTCTTTTCATCTAATTCATTAGACGAGCAACTTTAATTTAAATGTGACAGTTGGTGTGAAATTTGTGAGAAATCGAAGTGTCACGAATCGGTTTTATTAATGAAAAGTTGATTTTATCATTTCAATATTGAAAATGAGATTTCAAATAAGTTTTTACTCTTTTCTTCATTATGATTTCAATTTAAAAGTAACTGAATCTCGCTCTCTGTTTTATAGTACCACTTATTTTGCTTTATTTAAAAAGTTTTGATTTTTGCTTGAATTGTTAGTAAATCGTGTAGAAATTGTGTCTTTTTCAAAGTTTTCATTTTTCAACAAAATTCAACAAAAGTATTAATATTGAGTTCAAGTGACAATGATTGAAAATTTATCGCGTTTCAGCAAAGTTTGTAAAAGAAAGGCAACTTACTGGCCGTCGCCTTTGAGAAAAGAGATCCACAGATGAAGCGATGAATGGAGTAGAGGCATTAGGATTGCCCTCAGAAATTATCGTACTTTGTGGAGTAACAAATGGAGCAAATGGTGACAAGAATGGATGAGCCCTTCGATAATTGAAGAATATTTAGCTAATAATTTACTTTACATCACTCTTCTTACATTAGCAAAACTGCAAGCAAAACTCGGTAAAGTATCGCTTTACTAGAACATATGAATGAAGTTTTCTGGAATTAAATTCTTGCTTTATATATGCTGATCATTTATCGTATTATAGACAATATGAGAGCGAACTCACTCTACTCTAAAACATGAATCAATCAAGAAGATTGAACCGCTGGTTAACCAATGAACATGTGGTTTCTTATTTCTAATTAAGGTAAAGGTTTGCCGATTTCAATGGAAACTCGTCGATTTAATGCGCGTGTAGTATACAATAAACTCATTTCATTTAATAAAAAAGATGAGAGCAGAATGTTTTTAATGCACTTTTCTAATTAAAATAACTTTTGCTTAATTAGTCGCACTGTCGTCATTTAATAAACTCTGTTTATCATCTCCATAAAAGTTCAATTTTACACATTATTTAATCAACCCCAACCTATACTCTCATTGAAGTGATCAGTCTGAATTACGAAACAACTTTCGAACAATTTCATCTCACTGAACGCTTTTCATTCATCGAATGCTAATTCTTATTTTCACGCTATCTTCAGCATGAAACAAATACAAACATCTCTTATAAAGTTTGCCTCGCTGTCTTAGAAAATAGTGTTTTAACAAAGTTTACTCTGATGAAAAGTTTCTCTTCATAAAGAATAAGGATTTACATGGAAGAATCTTTTTCTATGTATAAGAAAACATGGACTGCCATAATAGGCTCACTGGATACAAAAATCAAGGTTTTATCAATAATTGGCGCTTTTATTAAAATCAATGTTTTGATGCCTCAGAATATTAAAATTAAATGAATTTATTATAAAAAGGTGTATATTGCATGTATAATACTATTGTTAGATAAACCCTTTTATAATAAACTTATTCAATTATGATTATACTGTTAATTCATAACTTTTTTTATTCTCTCCAATATTTATTTTGTATTTTTTACGGTTAAAAAGTAATTGGTCAGTAAAGTTTAGAGAACATTTCTTAAGGCCGAAGTGAAGGAAATGAGCCACCTTCAGAATGGATAAAAGGTACCTCATTGTCTGTATTTCAACCAGTTGAGTTCATTTTTGAAGGACCCTTCAATTAACCGTTTTCGAGCTATAGGCCAAAGTTCTAAAAATTAAAAACGTGTCTTTAGCCTAATCTCATTAAAAAAGTATTCTAAGTAAGTTAAGATTTGAAATGTTCAAATACACCTATAAAGAGGTAATTTGAGTCATAGAATTCAATGTCAAAAATTTTACATGCAGAAAATGAACCGTTCTTAAGATAAATTCAGAAGTTCAAAAAATGAAAAATTGCTTTTTTGCCATAGACTCAAAGTTTTCACGCAAATAACTTAATTCACGTGTAAAGTTCTCCTCTACGATGGGAACAATTCATTATGCCAACATGTAGTTCTATCTACATACTAAACATAATTGAGATCAGGATTTGGACAAAAAGAACAGGATTAGTGGGAAGGTAATTATATTTATTTTATCCCCGGTTTCGCTTTTTTTTTTTTGAATTCTTCAATAAAGCTCACGAGGAAGCTGCTTTTTTTCCAAATCTTGATTTCAATGATGTTTAGTATATAGATAGAACTTCATGTTGAATAATGAATTATTCACATATAGACGAGAACTTTACATGTGAATTAAGTTATTTGCGTGAAAATTTTAACATTGAGTCTGTGACAAAAATAAGCGATTTTTCATTCTTTGAATTTATCTCAAGAACGGTTCGTTTTCTGCATATAAAATATTTAAATTGAATTCTATGGGTCAAATTACCTCTTTATAAGTATATTTGAGCATTTAAAATACTTTTTAAATGAGATAAAGCCAAAAAACACGTTTTTTAATGTTTAGAACTTTGGCCTATAGCTCGAAAACGGTTAATTGAAGGGTCCTTCAAAAATGAACTCAATTCGTTGATATACAGGCAATGAGGTACCTTTTATCCATTATCCATTCGGAAGGGGCCATTTCCTCCAATTCAACCTTTCTTAAATTAGCATCGTCAAAAAGTGCAGGTCAGCATTAAAAATTTGTTAAATTAATTAATAATCGCTTTACAAAAAATAAATTCCTTTTGATTCAGATTTTTTAAATTTCCAATTAACTTATCTTTTTACAAATGCATAATATAATATATATAATAATGTCATATAATATAATTTATATAACTGAGAGTTCAGCTGAGGAGAGAACCGTCTCCTTCAAATTCTCCACTGTTCAAAGTCTGACGCGTTTACTATAGATCCAAAAGCAACGTTATCGCCTATTGTGCATGTTTTGAACTTTTGAAATATGGCGTTTTTGTCTTCGTTCACTTTCATCCTCAACACTTTTTGTTCGTAATAATATTTTCCTTAAGCTTTCTTGCGTTTTCGCCAAAATTTAATGTGAACATAATTTGATTATTTATTAAAAGATGATGTTAAGCAGTAAATGATAGTAGCGGTGCGAGAATTTTGCGCAAAAAACCTTGTAAAAAATGGTGTAAAGTTACTCTCTCGATAGCAAATATAAAGTTTAGAACGGCCAAACAAAAATAATAGTTGCAAATGGATAAACTCATTTATTAGTATTAATCCATGACTTATTGAAAATAATTCACTTCTCTCGGTTCCAATCGTAGCTAAAACTTAAAATTATTATTTTTTACACCATAATTTTTTAAATTTTATCTTTTTAACTTTAAAAATTGTTAAAAGAATGGCTTCAAACTTGAATTGTTTCAAAATAATTATGAAATAATTTTAAGTTATAAATAAGTTATATAAAATTGACATCTTTAAATTACACAAATTTAAGCAAACGAAGCCCTTACAAATTACTCACTATACGAATAGACAATTAATACTTTGTATTAAGTAACGATAAGACTATGGTTAATTCGACTAAAAGCAAGCATTTCGAATCAGGCGAACACAAATTTCACTTGTTTACGAGTGAATTAAATGTGAGC
>NCKU01001963.1:0-21564 GCA_003675995.1 Dinothrombium tinctorium
AATGTTAAAGTTTGCACGCGAATAACTTGCTTCACGCGCAAAATTCGCACCTATGATGGGGGTAATTCTTAATACACTACTGAAGTTCTATCTGCATACCAACTTTCATTGAAATCGGGAACGGGCACAAAAAATAGATTCCTTGTAAGAGATAAAATTTGCTAATTAATAATCATAGCAATTATTATTCGTAATGGAAAAAATTTAAAAAAAGTCACGAAGACTTCAATTGACGTTAATTAGTAATTAAGCCTAGAGATATGGAAAGGGATAGGAATAGGGTAGGTGAGAGCAAGAGAGAAAGTATAAAATCGATTTTTGTTGATAGTTCACCATTTACATCAAAATGATATCCACAATTTAAATGCGGAAATGATATGCTGTACAAAGAGTTTAATAAATACTTTGGAATGCTCAAGTTTCACTAAAATTCTCTTTTGGGCTCACATTAATTAGAGCTCTTCACTTTATGAATGTGAATGAAAATGATCATCAGCTATTTTTATTTCTTTAAAGGGTTCGAATTCACTCTTCAAGTAATTCGATAAAATCATTTCTGTAATTCAGATCATCAATTTTATCAGCTTACTTTTCCGCGAGAAAAATGTTCAAATATCAAGTTGTTTATTTTACACAAAATGAAAAATCTTTTCATCTTAGATTTGTTCTCGCATTCAATTTCGACGAAAAATTTTTTCAAAGAAAAAACTGATAAAAGAATTTGTTTAAATTTTTGTTTAAATAGGTTCCTATGTTACGACAAAACTATTCAAACATGTGTAAATAGAATAAGAAAAAATTTTAATCATAAAATTTTCGCCCGAGAAAATTTTTCAAAAGAAAAAATATTTTTAACACACATACATAGACGAGTAAATTTTGATCGCTAGAAGTCAAGAACAAGCAGTTTTCTGAAAGACAAAAAATTAATCATATTTTTTGACAGCTTCAAGCATCGCTCTCAATTTAGATGTAATTCATCTCTTTTGTGACAAAATTTTTGCTATACATGTTTTGCGCCAATATTTAGCTTTCTAAAATTATATTTGATATTTTATCTTCTAGACATAGCAAGGTTCAGTTAAATTTTTCAACGATAATGGAGACAATTTTAGCATAATGATGTTTGCATTCGATACTTGTCACTGCATTTAGTACAAAAAATGTGAAAGTTTTTTTTTATCTAACGAAGTAAAAATGAATTTATAAGGATTTTATGCAAGTAAAAATAGTGGATTTTCATTGTATTTTGAGAAAATAAATAATGGAATTCAGAAACCATTATACCTTTTTACTTATGTATAGTTCGTACAAAAATTAAGTGTGACATTTTTAGTTGATTATGAAAAGGAGAAGTTATGTTATTTGTATGGAAAACGAGTTTCATCTTTAGCTATTTTCAATAATGCAGCTATAAATCGATTGTTGGAGCAAAAAAGACTACAAATAGTAGAAATGCAGACGTTCAAAATGGTGCAAAATAAAAAATTTTTAAATGACATTCCGAGTTTCAAAGAAGTTATTAGTTAACGAAAAAAGTTGCTTTTTCTTTGTGTTCAACTTGTATATTGACATATTAAAAAATCGTGTCTCGGTTTTATTTCAAAAAAAGAAATTCAAAATGAACACGAATATCGAATTTGAATTTCGCTTTAATAAAGGAGTTGAATTTTTAGTTTGTAACAAAGTTTTATCAAACTATTGCTTAAGACCGAACTCTCCTAATTAGCTAAATATAGAGAATTGTTTTTCGTAAAGAATTATTGAATTTAATTTGAAGAAACAACTGAGTCGAATATCATTTCATTTACTCAAAAAAAGTTTACGTAGCATCTAACTAACGCTAGAACATCAAAAACTGAACATCTAACAGAAAAATCTCTAGTCATGATAAAAGGTTGCTAACCGGAAGAAAAACAGATAATATGTCCTCTATTTACCATCTGCCTTAAATATTGTGTTACGCAAAGTGAACATAGCGAGAAGCAGCTAAATCAGTGCTCAATTGCTTTCACTTACTTTCACCTGGACGCTGGAAGCGTTGCGAGCGTTTTCGGACAGGTTCAAGAGAAAGTAACACACACACAAACACACTCACATACCAGTAACAAAATGGCAAATTACATGTGAAAAGATGGTTTTACGCGTCGTTTCGCTTAGTTTACTCGGTTCACATTTCAGTGTGCTATTTGCGGCCAAATAAAAGGGTAATTTTTTTCCATTGTTTATTTATGAATTAATAAAAGTGACTCTGTATTCTGCATTCAATAACAATACGCCTGTCGAGAGCGTAGTTAACGAGTAGTTGAAAACGATAAGCCGAAATCAGTGTTTATCGGCAAAACAGATTGTCTCTAAAAAAAAGTTTAAAATCTGTTCATAATTAAAGTACACGAAAACACATTTTCGCTCTGCCGAATCGAAGAGCTGATTTCGATCAATTCGATCGAATCGAAGAGATACTAATAACGAGGTTAGTGTCACTTTTTGATTGATACGATCGATCATCAGCTGTTTACTTTTTTGATTGAGCTCTTATTTCTTTGTTTGCACTCATTTATTTATTTATTTATTTTATTTTTCATATACCAAAACGTGTTCTCATGCTTCCTATGTTTGTGCTAAAGAATGTTACTCTAAATTGTAATCAACGGCGTACTCCTAATTTACTTTCCGCTAATAAACGAATCCATTCGCTCAATCGTTCGCTGTTTCCTCTTCTCTGTTCACCTATTCACTCTTTCTTATTCACAAACAATTCTTGGCTACATCAACATGCTTTCTTCGCTGTTCAAAGTTTAAAATTTCAACGAATAAATTGGCAATTGTCTTCGTTAAATTTGAATTCGATGAATAATTTGATTGTCGTATTTTCGCGATCAAATAGTAACCATCATTCATTCAAAGCAAAAAATATTTTTTAGAAATTTTTCGTTCATACCCTTCGCAAAAAAAACTTGAAGCAATTTGAATTTTAACGAAAATCGCATAATTTTAAAAACGAGAAAACGAATCATCAAAGAGTTGCTATCTTAATCTCTCTCACTTCTTTTCTACTCTTCGTTTCATCACTTCACTTCTCTTCGCTTTTCTCTGTTTCTCTTTGTTGGTTTCGCAAAACATAGGCCTCTGTATCCGCTTGAAACACACAATGCACAAGCTGCCCATTTTTGGTGTAACGTTGCACAGTAATAGTACACTCAGCGTTAGAAAAATCGCACCGTTGTCGCCTTTACTAGTAAGTCAGTTAAGTTCGTTCTAGTTTAGTTATACTAGTAACTAGAATTAGTTCCGATTCCATTTCGCGCTCAAAGATAGTGTCCTTAACAGTAAAGCGAGTGTCCGCAAGACTTAAGAGTAGTAAAATGTAATAAAAATTAATCAAATAAGGCACTTATTGTGAAATCCTTCCGAATTGTTAACCTGCAAACGCAACAATGGTGCGATTTCTCTAATGCTGGGTGTAACTCGTTGTGTGTGTGTGTGTGTGTTCTATGTTTGAAAATGTATTGATCACGAGGAGAACACTGTGTGTGAGTGTGTATAAACCGAAGCGCAACGCCAACGTGCATTTTGATGGAATATGCGTCTAAAGCATTTCGCGAATGAACCGCCGTAACTTTTCGCAACTCTATAATCGTACTTTTTTCAACAGTTGTATTTGTTCGCAACAACAAATCGCGCGACTTTTAGCGAGGAATTACGCTGGTGACTTTAGCCGGTCTCTTCGGCTTGCTTTTGCTAACTTCTTTTGCGAAAAATGAATTTTACTTTTCGCGAACGTTTCGAAGACGACAAAGCATTCGATGAAAATAGCGACGATGAGTTCTTCGGAGAAAACGAAAAAGTGCAAAATGCATCGTGAAAACGTTTCCACTTCTAGCTTCAAATCGTCTAAAAATGATCTCAGTGCTTCGAAATCGGACTGCGGTGCGAGTTCGAGCTCAACCTGCTCGGGCTCGAGTAAAGCCATGGGCACGTTGACGCTCGACAAGGCAGCTTTCCTCTTGATTCGCATCAAAAAAGCTTTTCACAAACGCAAAAGTAAAAGGTAAGAAAACAAAATTTTCGATTTAATTTTAATTGATAAAATTATCATTAAACTGCTGCATGCAATTTTCTTCACTCTCAAGGGAACTGTCACTTTGAAGTGTTTTAATTAAAAATGTAAATGAGCAATCCTTTCGAACTCATCGTCTTGCACATATTAAAATGAGCTCATTTCCTTTTTGCTTTTAAATTATTTATTCGATTAAATCGTTTTTCATTTGAGGCACGCTATAATCTCTATTTTCCAAGCATCTGCTTTGCTGATTTTTTTTCTAGAGTTTGTGTTTAAAACTTTAATACTTGACTACTGCTTTGAGACCATCAAATTTACATATGAATGGCCATAGATTTAACAATTCAGATTCAACCTTTTTTGACGGTGAAAATGATTGAGCTTTTTTGTTACTTCGAAGCATAAGAAAGACAAAATGCTATTTCAACCAAAAAAAATTTTTTTTTCTTCCAAATACTACTTTTCGTGACACTTCTCAATGCGTTGCACGGTTTCATCGCAACAATTCTATATATATATATATGCTTTGCGTGATGATTTAAATGAACTTTTTGTTTGTCTCTTCAGAGATGAGACATTTCATGACAGAAATGAGAGCAAGTAAACTTTTGCATCTTTATTGAAAAATAAACTTCTCTGCAAATTGAATAAGCGGAAGAGAATAAAGTTTAATTTGATAAATAATCACTTGTGTAAAAAGTTTTCTCTGGCTAAATCATCACTGGCTTAATTTACTCTCAAATTTATTGTAAAAATAAATGTGGAAAGGAAAAAAAAATTAAAATTACTTGTTCGCCTGACTTTGAATTTGCTTATTTTTATGAAATTAAATTTTTATAAAAAATATTCACTGCGTATTTAATTTTCTAACAATAACTTTAACTTTAACAAGTTGTAAGAAGCTGCCTGGTTCACACGAGAAATGGTTGTTTTTTCAAAAAGTTAACATTAATTATATAGAGAACCCACCTCTATATGATTATAATGAGGGGTTAGTCAAATCATCCATTAAACAAACTTTTGAACCCATAAACAATTTTTTAATCACAACGAAACTATCAAAGAGGTATTATGAATTCAGCTAAATTACATTTTTGTTCTTTAACAAAATTGAACCATTTGAACTTTGAATTCGGTCGCATTTGAAGTTTTGAAAAGTTTAATCTTATTTTAAATTTTAGCATTTAGTTTTAATCACATTTTCACTTTTTAATCTCTTCAAACATATTTCACTGTGAACCAAAAATTATTTTTCATTTTCAAAAAAGTTGTTTTTATTTACAAAGTTGTTTTCAAGAGTCAATAAACAATTTTTACAAATATTGAGTATAAATTGAAGTGAATAAAACTATTTGGAATTTAATTTTGAATTTTTTCTCTTCATTTAGATGATTGGGTTTTCCAAATTTTTTCTTCGCTCGCTTCTTTGCTTACAAATCTTATTGAACGCATACGCTTTCAAACACTTGTTTAGAAAAAGCTTCTCTAGAAAAAGCCTAAAAAGTAGGTTAAAAAAACTTGATGTGTTTATTTGCTGTTAGTGAAATAGAAATAATTTAATTTTGCTTACGAGAGCGAAGTGCAAAACACGAAAAAGTGTGAATTTCTTGTAAAATTTTAATATACAAATACAGATTCTATGCTCTCCTATTTCGGATTTGAATTTATTTTTTCACTGCTTGTTTTCTTACGCCAATATCGCTGCTATTCATAAGCGCGTATTTCATCTACTTCAAAACAAGCAAAAACTCAAGTTAAAATTTGCATAATTGTTGAAGAATGTTTTTTTTTCAGCGAAGAGATTCGCTTTACTTAAAGAACCGGGCATAAAATGTACTACGATAAAGTTTTTTTTTACTTGATGCAAACACAAAAGTAACATTTGAAAAAAAGAGAGAAGAGATGCGAACAAAAAATTTTCCGCTTGTATTGGTTTGATATTCGCTGTTTCAATCTTTTTGTTCCTCTTTCTTTACAATCTTTTTTATCTCTTATTTAGAGAAAACCGAATAAAATTTATTTTGTGAACTCAGAATTTTCACTCATTTTTTTACTACACTCTCAACTTATTGTTTTGTATATTTTTAAAACATTTTTTTGCACATTTGAAGTGCTTTTGACTTGCAAAATTTTTCTATTCAATACAAAGCTCGTATTTGATAAAAATTAAAATTAAATGATGATAATAAATGCAAATTTTTTGCTTAATTCGAGTTGAGCGAAATATTTTCTTTTTGCAAAAATTGCTTTTATTTCGTTAAATGATCGCAATTTTCGTTATTTCAAAAGAAATTTTTTAAATGCTGTATTTTAACAATGTGAACATCTGTTAAAAATTGCAAAGATAAGTGCAAATATTATCTGAACCCAATTTTTATTTCTCGAGATTCTAAAATAAGCTCGAAATTGTTTTTTTTCAAAATCTTTTTCTTTTATCGAGTTTTTTGTTTTTAAGATTAAAGTTTCTTTTTTATCTTTCGAAAGAGCTTGAGAAGCTTAAAAAATCACTTACCGAAAGATTTTAATCATTGAAACTAAATTGTTTTTTTTCTCGTGGATTTACCTTATTCTTTTGTCTTGATTGCTTCTTTTATTACTTTTTTTCACAGGCAAATTTTTGCTTTACATTCATATTTTACAAAAATTTTTACCAACTTTTTTAAATCCCTAAATGCCAAACAGTTATTTTGCAATTTGATTTGAATTTTTCACAAAGTTAAAACCGAATGATTTAATTTTTGTTTCTATCCGTTTAATTGTTAAATTTGTTTGATTCTTGATTATCAGATTAGTGACGCTTGTTTAGAGTAACTTTTAAGATTAGAAAATTTAAATTTCAATATCTTATGCAAAAATAATCACCGTAGATAGACTTTCGAGATTATTACGCCATGAAACAAATTCCAAGTTTATTTCTGCAATCATAGAAAAATATGTGATTTGATAACTGGTAATAAACGATTTTAGTCAATTTTGTCATTAATTGGGAGACATTTGAAAATTAAAATGTTCCTCTCGAATAAAATATTGAACATTTGTATTCATTTTGCAAGATTAAAGCAAAAATTTTTTATGGCTCAATTAATATCATCAATTAAATTGTCAAATTTTTGTGATTTGAAAATTAGTGACCGTAATATAGAACACAGCTTTATTTCAATTTCATTGCTTGATTATCAAATTGCAAAATCAATTATTATGCGAAAAAACACTTCACTTGATTAATTGTGAATTCGTTTATTTGTTCATTTATGTCAAATATTTTAATTTTAATTTCATTTTTTCGGTATTTCATTAACTTTTTCATTTTTATTTGATTTACTGTATCATCATTCTTTATGGTTAACAAAATTTTAATGTAAATGTTTATTTGAAACTAAAAGAAAATATTTATTCTCAGTTTATGTTTTTTACCACATAATTTTTTTTAATGTTTAATAAACGGAAAACTAAAACTGAATGCATTGAAACTATAGACTAGCTAAAATTGCGTATTTATACATTCTTGATTATCTTTTCTTATAGAAATGAGTATACACAAAAAAGAATAACTTTAGTCGATGTGTGCGACATAGTGCTAGAAGTAATTGTTTAGACTTTTTATCATCTATGCGTAGGCGAAAGTGCTCTTATCTGAAATGATGAACACACTCACCACAATTGTTAATTTCAACTAATCAAAAGATGAAAAAAAATAATAGAAATTTTAAATATGATAATTTCTTTCTAGTTTTATGAGCTCTATTAAATTCTATGTTTAATTTTATAGAATTTGTTGAAATACTTAAATGAATTTTAGTTTTATGACCCTCGTTTTACATAACTTTTTCAATTGAAAAAACAATATTTTCGTTTGGAGAGTGTATTTCTCCATTAGAAATGAAAATAATTTTCCAAGCAAGAAGCTTTCTTGTGATTAATTCAATTTTGCTGACATCAACGGATATGATGTTTAATGAGAAGAACTTTTCTAACACTTTTGTTTGAAAAACTTTTATCACTACCATTTCTCTTACTTAAGCGAATCAATTTTTTAGTCTCGGCTAAGCCATTCATTGAAACCATCGCAATATGTTTGCTGCTTTCTGCGGCTTCAATTCTTAATTTTTTTAAAAAGCATGAAAAAGATTGAACTAAATTTTGTAAGATTAGTTAAGATTTAAAGAGAAAAAGAAAAAATTTTTTAAACTTTTTTATAAGCTTTGACGCCATTAAGTTATAAAAGTTTAAACCAGCAAAGCTTGATTTATTCTAATCATCATGAAAGAAAATTTATTTTTCTTTTCTTAAGTTTTTATATGGTAGAAATTTTCAATGAAAGTATTATAAAAGCTTTCCTACTCGATATATTTTTTTGAGATCAACGTAGTTCATTTTGTCATTATTAATCATTACGTTATAATTGTTATTTAACCATTTCGTTTTAAGGTATGATTTAAATATTCAATTATGTTAAAATAATTTTGAATATCTTATGGCATCAATAATTTAAAATAATTGAAATTTAAATAATTTACTCCATTGTGTAACTTATCGAATAATGTGATGATAAATATTTAACGAGAGCTTAAGAGATATTCTTTTTTTATATAAGAGAAGGATGAGAGTGTATTCACAGTGTATTCGTGAACTAACTTGTGAATAAAACGCTCTCTTACGTTGTTAAATATTAAAGCATTATGGTTTTTAATTTCATGCAAGATTTTCTAAAGCTTCTATGCGTGTTAAATTTTGCAACTGCTTTTAGCGAGAAATATTCTCGTTAAAAGGTGATTCGTCGAAAAGCTATTTTTTCGTTGACAATATCCAAAAGTAGGCCACTTATATTTAATTTTTATCAGATCTCTTTTTTATTATGTTTATTCACCTGTTAAAACAGCTATTTGGGAAGTTTGGCTCGTGCAAACGAGAATAGTAGACACGATAGATCATCGAAACTTTTCCTTGAAGCTTATCTTGTTAATTATACGAACTTCATTGTCTGTTTTAGTTTCGAAAACAACCCTTCAGCAAAAATGTCTATCAAAATGAATCTTTGTAAAGCAATTTTTCATCTAGATTATTTTTTTAAAAGAAAACTCTTGTGTAAGCTTTAAGAAATGATTACGCAATCATGTTTTAGCCTTGCTAGAGGAAAAGAAAGCTTATTTTTCCGCCTTTCTTCTTTTCTCAATTTCTTTTTTGACATTAAATACCTCAAGCGCTCAGCTATCTTTTAGATGGAAGTAACAAGTTTTCAATATAAAAATTGAAATAATAGGAATGCAAGAACTTTCAAACTTTGACATTAAGAGAATTAAACATCAACATCACGAATGAGCGTTTTCTTTATCTAATATAAATAATAACTGTTTAAAAATTTCTTACATTCTTTGAAAATTCTAAAAAATTCAATTTCACTGAAACTTTTAAAAAAGATTTTTAAAAAGCAATGAGATGCTTTTTCTAAAGTTTATGTAGCAAAAATGTCAAAAGTGAACTTATATTGCTACTAGAAAGCTTCTTATGATCATTTTTGGCTTCGAATTCGAACACATTAAAATAATGTAAATTTTTTAACATTTTTTTAGAGAAAAAATCTTACCTTTTATTCCTAAATCTGAAATATTAAAGTTGTTATACATTAGAAAATAAAGTGAATCTATGATTTATGATTCAAAGTAGCAAAAGAATTGAAAATTCAAATTTTTATATTAATTTCCATTTTTGTAACTCTCTCGTTAGGATTTCTTATTGATCTTGTTGCCCACTATAATTTTATTTGAAAGTCTACCAATTAAAATAAATTATATTTTAATTTTTTAAGTTTAAACAATTTTTTTCGCTTTATTTACTTCGACAAATCTTTGCTATATGATAAATGATTTTCCTCAAAACAAAATCATAATTGAACATGAAATCAAGTGTGAAACTAAATTTAGAGCGAACATATTTTGCTTTTTCATAAAGTTTCAAAAGACTCGATCGATATTGAAAATAATAGTTAACGAAGCGTTCGAATGCTATTATTTCGAGTAACAATTTTCTGCATTGAGATGAAATGAAACTTTTCATTGAATTTATTTGTTTGAAAAAGCTTTTTTGAAATTTAATGAGTGATTCGAGCTAAATTTTGACAAATTCTATGAAAGCGTTCCAATCGTCACTCGCACTTTCATTGGTATTTTATCTCAGATCAGAGTTTACTTTTACTTCGCATTTTTATTATGAGCAAACAAGTGCTTTTTGAAGATAATTTTAAATGCCAAGCATGAAAATTTTTAATGAAAATGAAATTTTCAAAGCTCGAATTCGATACGTTCTTAATTTTTGAATAATGAATGCATAAGTTAAGCTTATTATTCGACTCTTGTAATAATTTTCTTAACTCTGCAAAAGTAAAAAAAAAAATTATGCACTGCACAGTGTGCAATGCATACTTTGCTTGCAAATGTTTACAATGTTCAAAGAAGAAACTGATTATCGTGTAATAATTATGATGGAAATCAAACAATGCTTCATTTTATTGTGCTTCGAGCGGCAAACAAAAGAATTCAAATTTTTTCTCTCTTTTCAATCCATATTTGTAACGTATGAAAAGAAAACGTATTCTCTTCACACGAAAACCTTTTATTTGCCAAAGGCTCGCATCCTTGTATTGAATTGGACATTTTTTCGATTGAATTTTGTCTGCATTTGTTGAATAATAAATTGTCACGTAGAATATTTTACGCTGAATCAATATCGGAAGATTACAATTTTATGAGCTTTATGATTAGGTGCTCGAAATTAAGTTTGAAAAAGGGAGTGAACAAAATGCGTTGAATAATTCATCTAACAATAAACGTATTTGAAAATCAGCAGCTTGTGTTAAATCAAAGAAGAAGCGATTCGAAGTAAAATGATTCAATATCAGGTTTAAATCTAAAAAATTTT
This sequence comes from Dinothrombium tinctorium, assembly GCA_003675995.1. Lineage (NCBI taxonomy): Eukaryota > Metazoa > Arthropoda > Arachnida > Trombidiformes > Trombidiidae > Dinothrombium > Dinothrombium tinctorium. Next base: position 10,979 of record NCKU01001963.1, read on the forward strand.
ACCATCCATTTGCTGACCATTTACTTGTGAGTAACAATGAAGTATTATGTTCGTTCAATGCTAAATTTTGCGACAAAGAAGAAGAAATTTATTTAGAAGAAGAAATGCGTGATAAAACGGACAAATTTTTGAAGGATGCGTAAAACCTCAACGATGTAAAATTACTTAATATAAAATAATATTAAAAACTATATCAAATAACATGATTGTGTTAGTTTAATTTAAAATTGAATTTAGTTTTATACAGAATTAAGCTTAAGCTTCTTAATTTTGCTATTGAAAGTGCTAGGAGATGTAGTTAGAGCAGTTCGAGTTAATTAAGCTGGAAAATTTATTTTACTATTTTTCTGTAATCGAACAACCTCCAAAAGTCAAAATTTCAAAAGTTCGATCACAAAATATCTTTAAACAAAAAAAAGTTAAATAAAAATTTAGAAATGAAAAATTATCAACATTTAAAAGAGGAAAAAATAATCGATTTTAAGTTATAAGGAAAAATTTTGGTTTTTGAAATAGCAAAATATTGAAAGTAAAGCATTTCATTGATTGAAAATAGTATGCTGACTTTAATACATATGATCTGCTTTGGATACAATGCCCTGTAGCTCTTTTTCTTATGTCCTGAGATGTTTTTTTATGCTGTACTTTGATTTTTAACTTTTAATTTTAAACAGGTCAGATAGGAAATAAGCGTTTTAAACATGAATTTAAAAAAAGCAAAACTTTTGTTGTTAGCTTGAATAAAAGGAGAGAAAAATCTCTGAATTTATGCGATACTATATCTTTGTCATCGAAAATGTTTTAAATAATAAGAATGCAAATAAAGACGAAAAATTTGGCACATTACCGATTAAAAATGACATCCCATAGCATTTTATCTTTCTTACTTGCATTTTTTTTCAAATATTGTTTTTTGAACATAAGATAAGCAATGATAGTTTATAAACTTTAAAAAATCGATGTTTTCTCTTTTTTACAAAAATTTTCTTCGCAAAACTACTTTTCTAGATGACAGGCATTTATTACAATTCAAAAATGCAAAGAGAAGCTATTGGACTAAAAAACAAAAATAAACTTTCAGAAAGTGAAAAATATGGCATAACAACTTTAACTATTAAACTTTTAAGATGATGCTTTCTTGACTTGATCATTTAAAATAGCACTTTTATTTTTTAAATAAAATTTAAAAGATAAATAACATTTAATTATGATTAAACTAAATTATTTTAAAGATATTTCATTCTTATTAACAGCTACTTCGTTTTTAAAAAGTTTTGTAAGCTGAAAAGTAATTGAGCGTGAACAATTTCATTAAAAAATGATTATTTCAAAAATATTATAACTTCTGACAGAATTTTCTGCGATAGATAACTAAATGAATTGTTTTTTGGATAAGATGACAAAAAAATTTGACAGAAACTGTATTCTTTTTAGGCTTTATTTTTTAAATATTAATCGATTATTGAGGCTTACTTTAAACACTCAAAAGTTTTTTTTTCTCGAGTATTTTGCTTGTCAATTTTTTTATGCACCACTTACTTCATTGATCGGTTTCGTTCGATAACCAAATTTATGAATATATCAATGAAATTTGTTTTAAAGGAAAAGTCAAAGATCCTTTTTTGGAACGAATTATTTATGTTTTCAACACAGAGCGAAAATGCATAATTATAAACTTAAAATTCAAACTGAAAATAATGAATGAATAGACAAAAACGATCTTTGATAATATCTCAAATTTTCAACGAATTATAAATAGCGCGTTTTTAAAAATAATTTTAAGAGCAAAAACAGAAGCTGGCTTTCTTTTTTAAGCACATTTTTGAATATGATAATTGTGCTTTCAAACATTTTAAGAGCGAGAAAGTAGCTTTCATTGTAGACATTTCACCAAAAATAAATAATTAACGAGAGACTGTATACATTTAATCCCCAAACAGTCTTAATGTGATTTGACAAAAAGTTTCTCTGATGAAAAATGAATTCATACGAGGCAAATGCAATACTTGTGTCATTTGTTTTCAAAATGAAGACAAATAAGCTTGAAAAGTTTATCTTTCGCGAAAACAAAAAAAAAGCGTAAATAAAACAATTGTTCGAGTTCAAATCGTATTCTCAGGTTTTTGATAATAGAAAATGATTTTTCTATCTGAATCGAATTGAATTTAGCTTTGTTGTGAATCCAGGAGGATAATTCAATCAGCATTTCTATAGAAAGTAATTTAAACACGGTCATAAATTCAATATGCCCACTGTAATATGCGTTTTTTCTTTGCACATGAAAAAGTAAATTTTTCAAAATAAAACAAACTCGATTTGGTAGAATTTTGATCGAAAAGAAGAAATAAAAGGAGGAAATTTAGACGAATGTGATAATGAGATTACTTGGTCAAATAAAATAAAACTAAAATAAAATTTATAATATATATAACAATACATGCAACATTATACAATATGCATACAATAACAAAATTCTTTCCCTGAGTTGAAGTTTTTTCCTATTTAAATGCACTGACTTGCTACAAATTCTTTAACTTGAGAAAATAAAAATTCTTGCGTATTTTTTACATTGATAATTAACTATCTATCTTTTACATTTTATAAAATTATTTCTCAGAGCAAAAAATTCATATCTATTGTGAACTATTAAACTCATATGCACAATGATTATTTTTCAACATTCTCGTTTTATTATGTTTTTGCTTCGCAAAATATTCAAATACTCTCGCTGACATTTGCACTTTTGAACTATAAAATGATATCGAATTTCAATTTTGGTTTCATTTTATTAAATATCGAAAAAATTTCCATGAATATCAAATTTTCAATCAAAAAATGTCAAATATTGGCTTTTTAAAAATCAATGTACGAGAGTTTTCAAAAACATTCAAAGAATATTTGAAGCAACTTATCTAGAATTTTCGAACCAACTTTATGAATTAAAGCAAAAAAACTCCGCTCAGTTTAAATATTTAAATAAATAAAAAACTGAACCTCAAAATATAATTTAAAATATAATTAATTTGCTTTTTACTTCACATTTCAATATTCATAATGAACTTTATATTTTAAATTATTCAGCAAAAATAAATTCGTTTGATTCGTTGTTCGAGTTTGTTTGAAATCAAGTTAATTAATGAAACAAAATGGCAAAATGAGCTTAGAACAAAATGATCACTTTCATAATAAGGATTAATTTAAATTAAATAAAATCGATTGAACAATTTTAAATTTTATTTGAAACCTTTGCTTTCATTTAAAATCAATAAAAGAAGAAAAAGCGAGCGCAGCAAAATTTGGACGACGAATCATTAGAACTCATTTGTTTTAATGAACGTTGAATGTTTGTGACTTGTAAACACACCAAATGGCTTTTCTTCCTTTCGAACTGAAATTTAATTTTCTCGGCTCTGTCAAATTTCTTCCTCACTCGTCTGACTGACGCTCTTTGTTTAAGAACCTAGTTTATTTAACTTTCTTGTTCTCGAGTTTGTTACACTATTGTATTGAAAAGCATAACGCTGTCGCGAGCCTTACCATAATTGACGTAAATGCGAATTCACTCGTCCGAGCATTGGTCAAAAGTGGATTCTCACATAAGGTGGAAAACACTAACGACCGAAAGTTGAAGTAGAGGTGCAATCGATTCGCAACTGTTTTCACTGAACACTTTTCAGAACTCATTGTGAATCAGTCGATTTCGTTCGTATGCATACCATTAATTTCTTTAACGAGCGCATTAAAATATGAAAAATCTTTTTTCTATTTGCATTAATTTTGTAAAACAAAGACTAAAGAATAGAAAATAACAAAATTAAATCTGCTTTGCTTTGAGAAAACTTTAAACAATAAGAACAAGATTATTTGTGTTTCTATTTTTCTGTTGTTTTTTTATTTTCAATATGAAAATGAAAAAATGCTTAAAACTTCTTTGGGATTGGCATTTAAAAATAAATTTCTATTATTTTATGTTTCATATGAAAAAACTTTGCTTCACTTTGCTAGTAAACAAAATGTCATTTGATAATCAAGTCAAATAATCGTTAAACTTTTCATCTTACCTTTTCACACTTAAAATTATTTCAAAATGACTTTTCTTCATTAAAAGCTGATTTTAGCGAAGAAAATTTCGAAATTTGTTTACAAACACTTAAAATCATTAATTTAAATATGTAATATTAATGTTCATCAATTTTTTGAAAACTTTATATTTTTTATAGACAAAGTCACATAAATTGTAATTAATTTAAGGAAACTCGACTTTGATCAGATTTTCAATATTGCGTCGTCTTGTATAATCGGATAAATAAATAAATAAATGCGATGTACTTTGCGAGTCTAAACGTAAGAAATCACTGTTCAGAACTGATTACTTTCATTAATTGAAAGTACGAACGAAGAAGCGCTAATCTGTAGTCGTAAGTTTACATTGTTGCTTCAAATTTACTTACGAACGCACAGTATGTACGATGAAAGTATCAAATCTCGACAGGCGGATATAGGCACAAATTGCTGTATAAATAACAAATGAAATAGCACATTCATTCTATCTATGACTAACTCATACTTGTCAAAAGTAACAAAAAAAAACAAACTTTAAACCCCCTTTTCATCTCAAGAAGATTTATTCACGAATTCCGTTTATCGAGAGCTAAAGCTAAGCAACAATTCCTTTCAGCTCAAGAAAAAAAAAGCGAATGTCAATTCCTTTATAATGAAAGTAAATCGTATTTTTATTCTGTTGAACACAATTGCATTTTTAGCAAAAATAAAAAGAAAGAAAACAATTTCATAAATATCAACAGGAAAAAGTATAAAAATTCACTTTCTTTCGATAAAAAGTTTTATGAAAGATCATTTTCACAGAAAATTCTTTCACTTTTTTTTGAAAATACAATTTACAAATTGTTTGAAAGGCGATAGTTTTTTTTTCATATTTTTGAAAATCTCATGCGGAATGATCGCATTTTTTCAAATTTACTTACGTTTACTTTCAATTTTAAAGATTTTCCTCAAAATTCGATGCTTCAAAAATTGATTTTCGCTTTCTTATCGATGAGTGAAAATCAATTCAATAAATTTGAGGAAATTTTTTTTAAAGGAGTTTATCGACAGTAAAAGTTTTTCAATATTTCAATGATCATCGAAAAACGAGATCATTTTTCTTTTCCGAATCAAATGATCGATTGTTTTTCGCTTCTATTCGCTTGTACTACTGTTTTTCACTTCTCTGTTTAATTTGATTACTCATAAGAATATTAATCTTAATGAAAATAATGATGATTTGAATAATTAATTAATCATTTGAATATTAAATCGAGCAAACAATAAGAAAGTTACGAAATAATGTTTCACGTTCAGGTTTCTTAATTTATTAGCCAAAATACTCCAATAATTCAAATAATGAAAAATGTAATTTGTTTTTTTTACGAAAAATGAATCTTACATTACACTTTTTCTTCTTCCGTATTATCAAACATTGTTAAGCTTTAGCGCTCAACATTTCTAAATTGAAATTCGATCGTAATTTGGAGAATGATTTTGTAGCTGAAGAAAAAAAAGTTTCGTATAATTTAAAAATATTCGCGTAATTTTCAAATTTGAAAGAACGATATCTATTTGTTATTTTAAATATTGACTTAACAAATTTGTTTTTCGTTTTAATTTGCACTCGTAAATTTAGAATCTCTTCGCATTTATTGATTTTCTTTCCAAGGGTAAAAAGCCTAGATTGATCTATATACACATAACGAGAGAGAGAGAGAGAGAGAAAGAGAGAAAATGACGATTTTTTTTGTAAAAGGAGTAGTCGTTGAAACACAATAAATACTGATCAGTGATCACTTTTAATCATAGTTAATTCGACGCTTTTATTGTCGCGACACTGAACACGAATAGAAGCGACCGCACTTTATCATTCTTCCAACTCGACTCGTATTTGAAAATTAGAATTGATTTGAAACACAATAAACACAGTAAACATATTTCAAAAGCTTAAAACGCACTAATCTCGTTTCTTTCTTACCGTTTTCGTACTGAAAAATGCAAAAATATTACTTTAAAACCTTTTTTCTACTATATTTTAAAATTTTTTATTTTCTTTTTTCACTTTTACCTTTTTTACATTTGAAAGCAACAATTGGAAAAGAAGTTTTGAATCCATTCAAAGCGCTCGAAACGAAAACCAATTTAAAAAATTTTTATGTCCTCTTTTCGTACACTATTACTTTTCAAAATGTTTTTTCTTTAGTAACTTAAACGAATTTTATGTTCAAATAGAATTTGAATAGAAAACAAAAATTGCGTTTTTTCTAGCGCTGATTTTTTTTCTGTGGCTCAGCGAATATACTCTTAAATCATCGTTTACTTTTTGCGCCATTAACTTTCAAAATATACGTTTTCAAACTAAAAACCGTAAATTGTCTTTTTCCTTCGCAAGCACACTCTTTGTAAAATAAAAGAGCTTATAAACACACGTCTATGTATAACAACTGTCATGCAAAGAAGATCTAAAGTTTTCTGGGCAAAAACTTTTGCGAAATTTCTCTCATCAGCTCACCTTTCTCTCTTTCTCGCTTGCTTCAATTTAAAATCACTTAATTACTTTATCAATTCATTGATTAGAATAATTGAAACTTTGAGTGAAGTACATTTTTTTAAAAGCATCATTATTTTTGTTTTATATCTTGACTGAACGGGAAGTAGTAGAAAGCAAGAGGAGTAGAAAGCGAGCTTCTATAAATAGAAGCGCGCTTCGATATTTTCTAGTTACAAATTTATTGATAGATTCAGCGAAAAAAATGTTTTTTTTTCCTTTTTAGTTAAATTTGAAATGATCCATGAACTTTTAACAAGAAAAATGTGATTCTTATACAATATAAACTAATTTACATAAACTTTAGATTTTTTCACGCTTTATCAGTGCAAAAAGTAATTAATCTTTGTAAACGAGGCATAGATCAAAAGCCGAAAATTTAATTCTTCGAATGAGAGAAAGTGAAATTTCAAATGTAAGAAAGTTTTTTTTAATTCGAGGAGAGAAGAAGAAGAAGCAAAAAAGCGAAAGTAATCGCAAACGAGAATTACATGAAGAAGTGATTAAAAATTTAAGCTGCTGTCAACTCGATTTGAATTTACCTCTCTTTGCAATCAAGCGAATGAAGCTTTTCCAGACAAGCATAGCAAGAAAAAGGCGTTATCATCATTTTTCGTTTAAATCGATTTTCAAATACAGTCTCTTTTTCTCATTAGGAAATAAACGCCGATATGCTTCTATATCACGTTTCAGTACAAGTGAATAAGTCGGGCGTCGCGAAATTTTGAAAATTTATATCTTCTGCTAGCGTTTTTATAATGTATGAATCGATGCTTTAAAGTCTTGTTTTTGAATTATCCAGTGTAATGTTGACAACAGTTGATTTAAAAACGCCAAGTTATAGTAATTTGACAAATAAAAAACTTAATTTTTTATATTATTTTCAATTTATGATAAAAAAATTGAGAAAATTGTGAAATGAAATTGGATTGCAACTCTTCTTTCTAGCATCTGAGAATACTATCTTTTCAAGTGCAAATTATTTCAAAGTAAATTAAGCAATATTTTCTTTTATTAGTTTCAAGAAACTCCATATCTATTTGAACAATAAGTGCAAACCGAATTGTTTGCAGTTTGAAGTTAGCATTTTTATAAAAACTTTGATAGTGAAGAATCTTCACTCGTTGAAATTGATATGCAAATAAATACGCGAATTTAGTTGAGGACAGTTTTTCTCTCTCGAACAATTGCAATTCTTTTATGAATAAAAAACGCTTTTGCTGGCGCAATAAAATCAAGTTAGTATAAAAGAGACGATGATTTTGTTTTTTGTGTCTCGCTTTCAATGAACACTGAAGTAATTGCAAAAGAATGTGGAGTAGGAAGAGAATAGGTTGTACAGAATGTAATAAAATATTTTCCAATTTCAAACGCAGGAATCGACGACGAATTTGTATCGCAGACTGAGCAGTAAGCAATGAGTATCCAAAAAGGATCGCAGACTATGTCAATAGTAGCAAAGTTGCAATTACAAACAGAAGGAACGCTTATTAAACAGCATTTATTGAACTGTGGCTAAAGTTGAGTGGCTCAAGTATTTTGGGCTTGAGTTAGAGCGAATAACGCAACTTTTCATAAATGAAAACATCTCTTATGTTTATTAGTGTTTAATTTTATTTTAATGCGCAGTTGTCAATCGATTTCAGATAGAATAATCACTATGAAAGTATTAGATTGACAATGTTATTTCAATATTAACTTTATTATTTTCCTGTTAAACAAATCCAGAAGAAAGAGTGAACAAGAAAAATAAGAATAAAAAATTCTAATTACTTTGCACCTTTTCAACTGCTTTGTACTGTAATTGAAATTATTTTATCTCTACTTTCCAAACATTTAAAATATTTGAACTTATTTAATTTTATTTTCAAGGATGTTATCTTATTATAGATTAGTTTAATATGAATTTTTCGAATAATTTCTAGCGTTATAAAAGAAGAAAAGCAAATTTAAACTTAATTACTACTAAAATTTTGTTTCAATCAATGAAATTAATAAGAAATAAAGATGAACTACTCTGGACAAGGAAAAATTTCTTGCAAGGAAACTTTATATTTATATGCGAAACTTCTATCTACGGTAGTACACTCTGTTCATTGAAAAGGAAGGATTTCATATTTTTCTTTATTCTCCTTTTGTCAAATGAACAGTTTGTACTTTTGTGCACAGAAAGTCTCAACTCAAAGTTAAGTTTGCCTCAAATAAAAGAAACTTTTTTGTCTTTCCATAAATAGTTGCCTGTAGGCATGTAACTCCATGGTACTCAAGTGCGAGTATTGCATTTTTTCTTCATATAAGAATTCAAAGAACTTCAAACTCTTTTCCTTTTAAAATCTTGCGAATTCTTAATTTCCTTTTATATCATTATTGTTTTTTAACTTTACTCTTGAGTATTTTTGTTTTATATCGACTTAATTTTGCCATAAATCTTATTTAAGATAAGCCAGTCACATAGTTTCAACACCAATCAAAATCAAAACAAGCTTGCTAAATAGTTGTACAATGCAGCTTTTTCGATCATTTTGCTTTTGTGTGGTAAAAAAAGACAATCGAAGATTCACGTAACAATAAATTATTCGAACGGTTTCATTCATATCGCTTAATGAATCAATTCAATTTTTACCTTTTTTAAAGTCAAGAGCCAAGAGCGAAAGCTTTTTAAAAGCGAGCCAAGCTTTCGCTCTGTTTTGTTACAATATAAACATCATTTCGGAAAAATGTTAATCATGCTTCATTTTCAAATCTCTTCATCTCTTAATTCTCCAATGAAAGAAAATTTGAATTTTGTTTGTTTTAGTTTGTTATTTAATTTTTTTCTATTTTTGAAGATTTTCTATTTTAAGCAACATTTTCATGCGCATATTTTTAAGCATCGTGATTAGTTTTTATTCATAATCTAATAAAAATCAATTTAAAATTTGGTTTCCCTAATTTTTCTATTCTCCTTAAAAGCGAAATGGTTTGAGCTTTCCCATCATTTACGAGAGGCATTTTATTTTTTAAAAAAGAAGAAAAATTGAATATCAAATAGATAAAATCCATTTCATATGGATTTTTATATTAAATGTTTACCATTAATCTTTTTAAATAGCACTTTACTTGACTGCTTTTGCAGCATAATTTGCTTAAAATCACTTAGGTCTATCATCAAGTTAAGTGTTTATCTCAAAATATTCGGACAAGAGTGAGCAAATCTCCATTTTACACGACATTGCTTTATCTCTTTCCAATGGCTACTTTGACTTTTATTAAACAGAAGTTTAGGACAGAGATAAAAAGCCTTGACTTTCATATTAATTTGTGGAACTTATATGGCATAAATTACCACATTTCTTTCCCAAACAAACAAAATCACTCATCACTTAATTTTAACAACTTAAATACAGACACTTTCTAAACTTTGTTCTTGGCAAAAAATATTTAATTTAGTAAGTTTTTTAAAGAACGATAATTGATACCTAAGATCAATCGGTTATAACTCACAATCATCTTTGTTTGTTTACTTAAATTCTTATAGAGACAAATTTGCAATCTTCTTATAAAAAATTATCAAGCTGTTCGCATTATATAAAACTTTTCGACACAACTCGGTCTCGTTCTTTGCGCAAATTGATGGCTTTGGTTTTGATCCATCTGCATCAATTACACTTAGTTTATATGCTTGAGTGTTAGGCTTAAAGGATTTTCCTCTTTCTTGATGACAAATAGGTATTCTTTTGGAATTAATATTGATAGTTTGATAAAAATATCTTCTGAGGTTAATGAAATGGTTGTGTTCGGTCATAGATATTTGGTACAGAATTCACTTTATGCAAAATCTTGTTATTTACTCAAAAAAGCTTAAGATTTTTGGCGCTTGATTTATTGCTCCGCACTAAACGAAATTAAATTTAAATTTTCGTGTCAACTTCATTGAGTCAAAAAGCAAATTCATTTTGTTTTTTCAATTTGCTGAAAAATATTTGTTCTAGAAGCTTAAGGCTGAAAAAAT
>NCKU01001964.1:0-21560 GCA_003675995.1 Dinothrombium tinctorium
GATAAGGCCCAACAATTAGTGTGTGAATCTTTGTCAAAATTAAACTGTTTTCAACGCAGCTATTGTGAAAGTGATCCACTTTTGTTTTAAAATCGTGAAATATCTATGGCTACAACAAACATATTGATAATTTTAAAGTATTTAAAATAACAGCATTTAAAGGCCTAATTTTATAACTTACCCATTTTTGTAACACATGCTGAATTCCGGAGCGAGAGTAAGATCTTTTATATTTTTCTTGAAGAATCGTTATGATTTCATTTATAATTTTTTCTTTTTTTATACTCGAGGATCTTTTTAAATATAAATTTACCATATCCCATTTCTCTTCATTTGAATAGAACATGGCGAACAAACAAATGGTCCCGCGCTTTTTTAGTACGCCACCTATTTTTTTGCCGAGCATTAAACTCGCATACTGTATATCTGTTCTCTTTCAATTTTAGGACTTTCAACAGCTTTATCATTACTAATTCCAATAGAATTTTCTAATGTTTCGAAATTCCATTGTTCACTTAAGAAATTTATGTGTTAACTCAGTATTTTTGCTCTTAAGCCTATTTTCAAAAAATTTAAGATCTATTGTTTTGTCTGGTACGATTACTCTTAAATATTTTAAGCTATTGGGCATAAATATAAAAGATTACATAATGATAGTGTAAAGATGTAAAAACAATTAGCGTAAATCATGATCATGGTTTATGAAATAAGTGAATTCTATTAATTAAAAAAAATAAGTTTTACTAAAACAAACTAAGCAAACAATTTTCCAGTATTACTTAGCTAATTTTAAAAATTTAGTTTATTAACAATAAATTAAAATGAATATTTTTTAAAATAAAAACCGTTTGATTACAAATATGCGTAAGATATTTTTAATTTCTGTTTAGCATTGTCGATGAATGCTGAGTATTTTATATTTTTGAATAAAAATGACAAATTTAAAAAATTTCAATTTAACATCTTGATCCAACTACTAATCTCCTCACCAGGTTACTTGGTTGTTGGATATGAAATTGCCAAATTTTCTGACAGCTGGCAACTTTTTTGAATGTCTTACAAAAGAGAGCCAATATACGTCCAGATTAGAGTGCTAGATAAATTGAATCTATGACAAAGAACAAATGATCATAATTTGCTCACTTATTTCTAAAATATTTATACGCTAAAAAAACATCACAATAAAGCAGTTTTCTGTTTTAAGTGAAAAATTTTCACAATGAGACGTGGTTTTCAAGAGACTGAATTAATAAAGTATAGTTCAAAGTATGTAATCAAAGCTGTAGATACAGTTTCACACATTTCCAAGATTGGTAAGGAACCGAAATTTTCACAAGCAAATAATTTTTTATAACTTCATAACTTGTGAATGAACAATTTGATAGGCATAAAATTTCAATTCAGGACTAAATGCAATCTTATCAAACTTTTCTGCTTAAATGCAAAAGAGAATGGCAAAATTTTTCTTATTAAAAGAGCATTAAACAAAGTGATCAACTTATTCGTGCAATCTACTTGCATCAAATGTGTTTAGTTCCTGAAATACTTGCGTTTGTCCAGTAACCAAGCTGCTAGTTTGAAATTAGGATGGGAAATTTGGATCATAAAAGACTACTTAAAATTAATTCTTTTTGATATTTTGATTTTGCATATTTTTCAGTAGATAAAACATTATCTTTCTTGAAACTAACTTATGACTACAAAAGCGGAACATCTTTTCATTCGACATGCTTCTATTATTTAAGTTTAGTAATTAAACCAAATACAACAAACATATTCAAAAAATCTACAATACCAAAACCATTTTGGAAACATTAATTTTTATGGTGAAAAATCGACTTTTATTTAATGATTTATGCGCCGTGGATGTATACAATTGAAAGAACAAAATTTGGAAATAATGATCATTTGATTGAAAAGAAGTGGTTGTTAAAATGTTTTAAATTTGGGTGTTCCTCGAAATATTTTTTCATTTTGATTCTTGCATTTTACGAAAATTTCTTTAAAACAAACGTGACCGCAATAAGCACGAGTTTATCAAAGCGAGGTAAGCTTTGTTCATATTTAGCCAACTTTAAAACTGAGTTCTTTGATATTTCGTTTTCGATTCAGAAAATAAAATGCACACAAAGAAACCGCTTTGCTTTATTTACTTGTTAAGAAAATTATTTTAAACTACAATAACGTGCAACAAACACTATTCTTGAATGAACATAATGCAATCGTTTGCAAATAGATATTCGTTTGCATTTATCTTTCATTATGGATCATATCGTAACCAAGCAAAATACCGAAAAGTGTTTAAAACCGCTTAAATTTATCGAGAAATTATAAAATTGAATTAATTTTCAGTTTTCTTGAAAAATCTTTTTGCGTTCAAAAAATTGAATATACGAGTTTCAGCGGTGAATATAGCGGCTTTCGCGTGGATCCAATTATTAGGACCTTCGATTCGATACTGATACGGGAGCAATGATTTCACACAACAGTACCAAAAAAGTTTTGGCTCTTTGAACAGCATTCTCAAAAAATTTGGCTTACATTTCAATTTAAGCGCAATGTTATCGCAATATGCTAGCCAATCGACGCTTAAATAGATTTGATTAGTTTCTGTATATGCGTAATGTTTCAAATTATGTCGTTTTCTACGTTCAATTTGAACGCACATTTCATCTTTACTCGGTAATGGCTCGCAAGTTTCCGCTATGAGCGCGGCCGCCCATCGGCATTGCATCTCGATTAATGCAAATAATGATCCGTAAGACTGCACCAAACCGATGAATATTAAACTTTCCGGCTTTTGTAAATAAGGACAGAACATATTTTCGTAAAGGTGACAGTAAAAATTATCATAAGCATGATCTTTGCCCGCGGTCATTTCGCCATTCGCGAATAATTCGCAAGTTTTCGATAGATACGGATAAGAAATACCGTATCCTGTCGCCAGTATGATACAATCGAAGTGATGTTCGTTGTCTTCATTCTTAAAAAACACTTTGCTTCCATTGACTCGCTCGATTTCACCAAATATTTCTAAACATCCGCTTGCGATTTTTGAACAAAGGTACTCGTTAAATGTCGGGGGTAATTTCGCGAGCAAATTATAATTTGGTTTGATTCCGAATGTTTCGTGGTCAAATGAAGTGTAAAAATTCAAAAACCATGAAGATAATGAGTTAGGAATGATTTTCTTGAATTCGTGATAAATTCGTTTCTGAAGTATCATGTCGATAGGTAAACCATTTGAACCGTATCGACTCAATGTCCAAAATCCGCGTCTCGTGCTAAGATAGACTTTGTCGGTTACTGTGCACAAATCTGTGGCAATGTCTACAGCCGTATTGCCCGATCCGACAACCAAAACTTTTTTGTTTGTAAATGCGTCCGCTTTTTTATAATTTAAGCTGTGAATCACTTCACCGCTGAATGAGTCCATTCCAAGAATATGCGGCAAATTTGGAGTGGAATGATAACCGGAACAAATCATAACGATGTCAGCGTTTTCTGTATACTCATTTTTCTGTTTCACGTCTCGAACGAAAATGCTCCACTGCTTATTTCCAGCAGTGTTCGGAATTACGGCGACCACTTCTTTACCAAAGTTTATATGCTTCTTGAGATCAAAATTCTCGCAATACTTTTCTAAGTATTCGACAACATTTTTATGCGACAAGTAAATAGGTAAGCTTTCATCGGGTGGAAAATCGCTTATAGCACTCATCTCTTTACTCGTATTCATAACAGTGGTTTTCATAACTGTCAGCATTCCATTGTCTTCTTCGGTGTAACGCCATAAACCTGCGATTGAATCGCACTTCTCGTAACAAACAATGTCCAAAATATCACTTTCTTTACAACTTTTAATAGCCAACAATCCGCTGATACCCGCACCGATAATTACCACACGCTTCATCGTGATCACTGAAAAAAAGTTTCGCAATTTCACTTCACTCAAAAACAAGTTAATAAATATGTTCAGCCAAAAGTTTAACTGACAATAAACACTTCTTTGTTAAGTTCTCGAATTAAAAAAAGAGGAACTTTTTTAATATTTGCGAAACTTGCGATAAAACAATAAAGAATCGATAGAAATAGTAATCAAAAGTGGTTTGTGGTAGAAACATTGCACAGAACTTTTACGGTCACTTGTACCTTTGATAGCGAGTAAATGTTACATGAAATTTTTTCAAACATCATTTTATAAATTGTTGCCCAAACAAACGGAACATCTCTTTCTTCTACGTCATGTTAAACAAAAAACGTGTTCTCAAGAAGTAGTGAAGTAGAACGGATGACCTTTTTCGAGTTGTTTTTCAATTTTAAATTTTTACTTCGCTCTTTTCGCAGAACGAGTATTTTTTCGTTAAGAACTTTATCTTCACTTATCACAATTTTAAATTAATATTATTGTAATTATCGATTAATGTAAATCATTAAAATGGTGATCGACTTAACAAGAAATTTAAGTTCATCCACTTCCCATAACGTCCTGAATTTTATGCACTTCTTGTTTTCAACAGGATTTGTCACCGTTTCGAATTCATTTAATCGCATTTTTTGTTTATGATTTTCTGCATATTAAGAAATACGCTTCTTTGCTGCTTGTGTAGAACATTACCATTCAACACAATTACCTTTTTCGCTTTCTCGCCTTGGTAACTCGAATGAGTGATTTTTTTTCATATTTATTAACACTTTTTAGTTTCAGGTTTCGTTCGAAGCGATCACGACTTTTTTTGTTTATGTTGTTATAACCGCCGTAATATTTTTTATCTGAGTTTGAATCAAATAAAAAGTTTTCACAGTGTGTAATACACACTGACTTTCGTGAAGATTAGGTTAATAGCAGTAATCGTTGCTATTCGCTTTTTTTGAAAATAAATTTTTAGTGTGAACTTTAAGCACTATTTTAGATCGTCAAGGAGAATTTTTGCGTTAAAGAAATTTACTTTTTCGGTTTAAAATGAATTTAAAACAAATAAAAGCAAATTAATTTTATTGCTTCATTTGCATTTACCTTATTTGAAAAGGGTGTTTTATCTTTAATTTAAAACTGTAAAGGCGTATTTCGAAAAAACAAATCCCAAATTTATTTTTTAGAGCAATTGAGGTAAATTTATTCTTCAAATGTGCTTAAACGAAGAAAAGTGTAGGACAATTGCATTGAAAATTAAATGCAAAGCTCACACCAAAAATGAATGTTGGATTTAAACTTTTTATGAACATATACTTAAAAATTTAAAAGGACATATTTTATAATCATTTAAATTTTTAAATTTTTAAATTTTCAACAAAAAAAATCGAATTTATTTGAAACGAAAAATGAAAACTTTTAAAATAAACGAATGCTTTGAAACTCATTGAGCGCAGCGACAGGGGCGAGCGCAATAAGCGAACGCTCCCTCTCAGCGTGACACGTTGTGTTCAATTCCTTTTCCTCTGTTCGTTCCTTTTGAATTCGGAGTTCGGAAAAATGGCAGAAACGTGAGTTAAAGGCGATTTTTTGCCGTTTGCGATTGATTTCAACGCTTCTCTTTTTCTCCATTTTCACAGTAAACAAAAGCAGATTCCAACTATTCCCGAGTCGTTGCTGAAAAAGCGAAAGAAACGATTACAGCAAAAGAAGAAAGATTTGCAAAATTCAATTAAGTTACGAAAGGTTTGTGCCTTTCATTTGATTTTTTGTTTAACGTCTATCATTTGTAGGCACAAAAAACCAAACGTTTGGTCATCTTTAAACGTGCGGAAAAGTACGTGAAGGAATACCGGCAAAAGGAGCGTGAAGTAGTTCGCTTGAAAAGACAGGCGAAAACGCACGGTAACTTCTACGTACCGCCTGAGCCTAAATTGGCGTTTGTCATTCGTATTCGAGGGTAAGATGCTTATTTGAACAGCAAATGGAAGAGAAGAATGTGTGAAATGATGAGAATATCCTTGCGCTCTTGACGTTCAAATGGACAACAAACCAGTGAACGAATGAAGCAAAAAAGGGCTCTTCATCTCAGCTTGAGGAGCTGATTGCACATTCTTTTCTTGAACTTTGTTTTTTCATTGTATTAATCGCCTCTCTTTTAGTGTCAACGGTTTGAGTCCAAAACCGAGAAAAGTTTTGCAATTGTTGCGTTTACGGCAAATTAATAACGGTGTTTTCGTAAAGTTAAACAAGGCTACGATAAACATGCTTCGCATCGCTGAACCATACATCACTTGGGGTTATCCTAATTTGAAATCTGTGCGAGAATTAATTTACAAACGCGGTTACGGGCGAGTGAATGGTCAACGCGTTCCATTGAGTGATAATTCAGTTATTGAGAAAAGATTAGGCAAATCAAACATCATCTGTATGGAAGATTTGATTCATGAAATTTTCACGGTTGGACCAAACTTCAAAAGAGCGAACAACTTCTTATGGCACTTTAAGCTCAACAACCCGAACGGTGGTTGGAGAAAGAAGACAAACCATTACGTTGAAGGCGGAGACTTCGGAAACCGTGAAGACAAAATAAATGAATTATTACGACGAATGGTTTAATTAAAATGTACTTTCGCTCAGTTAATAAACGAACGATTCGCTTTATTGATTGATCGCAATTTAAAGCGTTTTTAAAAATGTATTAAAATCTATTACATTAGTTTTAGAGTATCGTTCAACAAATTTGTTGTCATTAATTTCATCGGTGAGAGCCATTAATGGTACGTAACCAGGCTTTTTACAATCGTACTGGGCTCGATTCAATTTTTCTAAATACATATGCCTACTCTTCATTATTCTCAATTCACATTGCAAAACACGTGGAAAGTGTGCGATCATTTCGTGAGGAAAATGAAGCTCATTATGAATGAAATCAAACCGTTGAATCATAAGTTTGCGATCTGTAATCAATAAATTTAGTCGAGAAAAAAGGACAAATTTTTACCTTCAACAGTCACACTTGGAATCTTGATCATAACTTTTCGCATTAACTTAGGCTCGAAACCCATTTCTTCTTTGAATGAGAAATGACAAACCTTATTTAAAAAAGAAAATAGTTAACATTTATCAAACATGGAAAAATCTTACCCTTAACTGTTGATGAGGCACTTCGACTATAAGGGGCCATTTTTCGGTAATTTTTCTAATTTCGTCACCGGTGAAACCGAAATGATTTTGAACAAAACCCAAACTACTGTCAACATCGACTATGGGCTTTGACAAAAATCTTGGATGCTTTGTTAAAATTTTAATGATTGCGTTTCGCGTGAAATGTTTACTTCGCAAGTAATCGAGTCTCAATTGAAGATTGTAAGTGCTTTCGGAGAACACCAGAGGAAACTCACTAATGAAGTGTCCTAACTTGTCAGCGGGAATACCTTTATCGTGCAGAAAAGAGATATATGGTTTAATATCTTTGTTGAAATCGAGTCGTAGAATATGTTCACACGCTTCTTTCGATCGTTCCACTTTATAAAGATCGACACCCAAATCGACCAAACGTTTCAGTGTATTCGATCGATCGACGTACGCGGCGAGATTGAATGTGATCGGTAAAGGTGCCGAGAGAGAGTCGAGCGTTTGTGGATTACATTCTTCTGACAAAGAGTTCAGCTTTAACTTTTCGTTCAGCGATCGATTGAATGCGTCAAACAATTGATGAGTTTCGTTTTCGCTTAAATGAGGATACTTCTTCAAATCGTAAATCAACTCTTGTTTCGACTGTAAGTCCGATTTCGAGCAATATCCAAAAGATGAGTGGCGATTGAATGCTGCGAGTAACGACGCATTCGTGAGTAATCCATGATTTCGACACAACGCGCGAGAAATGGAGTTCAGCGCTCGAACGGTGCACATTGCGCGCAGCACTGAGGGGACGATCGTTTGCTGTCAATATTCTTCTGTTTGTCGAAACGCGTTTTAAACCATAGCATTCGTCAATTTTCGATTGTTTTTGCCAATTATAAGTTCACGAATCGAACGGAAAGCCGCAATGCATCGATGATTCGTGAACCATCAAAGCACGTGACTTTGTGTTCGCTCAAAAGCTCAACACGCGTTTGAATAACAATCGGCATCCGCAAAAGCAGATGCGTTATCGTATTCATTTTATTTTTCATCCTAAAAACTCACTTTCAAAGGTAAATTTGCGACTTTTCTACCATTTTGCATTTGAATGGTCGCTTTGCCATTTTTTCGCTTGTGTTTGCTTTGTGCTCACTTTCATTGTTCTTTACATTTGTTCTTCTTTCCCTTTTCTCGATTCAGGAATTAAAAGATGCGTTAATTAAGAATTTTTTATTCGTGGCGAATCTCAAGTATTGAAACTATCGTAAACATTACAGCATTCGTTTGCAAATTAATCGCTAAAATAATGGGAAAACGCAAATCGACAACGGAAGAAAACGATTGTCGTCTTCGCAATAAGGCAACGAACGATGGTTGTGTCAATAGCTTACATTATTTTTCGAACGACGAATTAAATCTGTTTTATTCGATCAATGAACGTATGGTCGAAGATATTTCATTAGAATTCTTTTACAAACCGCACACAATCACTTTATTATCTGTGTCAATATTCGCTGTTTTATATACTGCGTTCACCAGAAACGACGAGAGCAGTTTAGAATTAAACATATGGGCTGGTATTTGTTGCGTTATATTCTTCTTTCTTGTGATCAGTGTTTTAGCGTTTCCAAATGGACCGTTCACCAGACCTCATCCAGCCATTTGGCGCCTTGTGTTCGGGCTCAGTGTACTTTATTTAATGACACTTCTGTTTTTGCTTTTTCAAAACTATCAAACCGTGAAAGCTATCATGTATTGGTTCTATCCTGACTTAAGAAGCTTTCGGATCAATACGGAAAAGGTTTATACTTTTTTCTCTTATCACATTTTATATTTTACCGTTCAGGAATACGGTGTCAATTGCTCTGACATCACATTTGAACGTTTATGGAGTCATATGGATGAGTTCGCCGTTGGACATTTTTTGGGATGGACAATGAAGGCAATTCTGGTTCGACATTATGGCATCTGTTGGACAATCAGTGTAACATGGGAAATAACTGAAGTTGCCTTTGCTCATCTCTTACCAAACTTTGTCGAATGTTGGTGGGATGCACTTATTCTCGATGTTCTTTTATGTAACGGACTTGGTATATGGTTGGGAATGTACATTTGCAGAATACTTGAAATGCGAACATATAAATGGGAGAGCATTAAGTAAATAATCAAAATCGCTTTTTATAATTCATTTCTTTCATATTGACAGAAATATTCAATCAACTACTGGAAAAATTCAGCGCGCTGTTTTGCAATTTACGCCCGAAAGCTGGACTCATGTTAGATGGCTTGACCCTAATTGTACTTATATGCGATTTTTCGCCGTGGCTGAACTAGTCATCTTTTGGCAAATTACAGAGCTTAATACTTTTTTCTTAAAACATATATTTGAAATTCCACCAGGTCATCCTTTGAGCATCGGCAGAATTGTTTTGATTGGATTAATAGTTGCACCTACTCTTCGGCAGTATTATACTTATGTGACAGATACTAACTGTAAGCGGGTCGGTACTCAATGCTGGGTTTTTGGCGCGATTATGTTCACCGAAGCAATCATTTGCGTAAAATTCGGTTTAAACTTATTCGCACTCACTCAAGTGCACAAAATTGTCGCTTGGGTATTGATTCAGGTTTGTTTCAATGTTCATTTGAAAGATTCTATGGTATTGATTTTATTTTTGCGCAGTTTCTACTGAGTATTATATGCGTCTCTTGTTGCGTCTTATGGGCAAAGAGGAATCACAAAACTCAATTTTATCGTAACATACATGAAATGGTAACAGGAAAGCGAATAAGAAAACACTTAAGAACTCGAAGTTTAGAAGATGTTAAATTTTGGAATAGGGAGGATCTCTTTATGT
Source organism: Dinothrombium tinctorium (assembly GCA_003675995.1). NCBI lineage: Eukaryota > Metazoa > Arthropoda > Arachnida > Trombidiformes > Trombidiidae > Dinothrombium > Dinothrombium tinctorium. The sequence continues at coordinate 9,898 of NCKU01001964.1, forward strand.
CAGTGTTTAATCGACAACAAAGTACAAAGACAAATGAAAATCAGGTAGAAAGTAAGAAAAGCAGCTAAAAGTAGATTTATATGGTAGGCATTGTGCAAATATTAAAAATGCCAAATGTTATTATGATTCAAGTCATTTTAGTTTTATTTTTTATAATAAGTGTGAGTCAATATCCGCGTTCATCATCGTATTCAGGTCCTTGGAGGCCTTTTCGATATCCTTTTTTATAGCATAAGTAACCACAAACCAAATATAACAGGACAACGGTTGCGATAATAATGTATTTATGTTCATCTATTGAATATTCAGCCATTAATATTTTTAAAAAAGAATAACCGGAATTTTCCGCAATATGTGAACAAAATGTGCGAACTCAATGATTTTCATTAGTTTACTTAAACTTGTTAGTGGACTTCGGGTAACTTCATTTCTGATAATTGAAAACTAAATAACGCTAATCGAAAAAGTACTTTTACTTTGCTTTTTGAAGAAATTCTTTTTATTATTTCTGCTATGATGACTTTAACTCTTCAATTTCAAGTGTATTTAATTCATTTTTGAAATTGTTATTTTAATCGTCTGTAAATTAATCTTGTCTGAAACTTTAAAATTGGCAAACTTTCAAATTATGAATATTTGATTTGAAAAGGAATTTTGTTTAACTTCTCTGTACCATTTTTTTTCTTATATCTTAAACCAAAGAGCTAAGTAAAAATTACGAAAGCTTTTATGACTGATTTTATAGATGGATGTACACTATCAGAAAAAAACCAGCCAAACCAAGTCAAAAGACACGTGGTACCAACATTTTATTTCAGCTGCCATTGTTTAAAGCTAAAAACAACAAAGCTCCTGCAAGTCAGGTGACCACTTTGCTCATATATCTAATAAAAAACTGTAAATATTTGTAGTTGTGCATATTTCATAGAGATAAAAAGCTGAAATTTTCACAAGCAAAATATTCTCAAGTAAATGAATTTATTTATTTCAAAAGCACTTAGCTATCAATATATTGTTAATCACCATACGACATTTTGAAATGAATTCATTCAATTACAGCCTGTTTTTGAACTGAATTCTCACAAAAACTTGTTGACTAGTGTTTGACCATTATTTAAACTACTTAAAATTTTGCATATGATCAAGTTACATTTCACAATAAATTGTGTTTTATCAAACTTGTCTGTTTCAATCTATGGTTGTTGCCAAGAAAATGGTAAAAATTTTTGTAATCGAAAAAACAGCTCCAAATAAAGTAGTCATCTCACTCGCCGAAGTATTTGTTGTGTTCAGCAGTAAATAATGGAAGCTTAAAAACCAATGCTTTTATCACTTGTCTGCCGAAATTGAAGGTGGCACATTTTTTGACGGTAATTATGCATAAAGCAGAAAATTTTGGTAAAACTTGTTAACTTACCTAGATTTTCGAACTTTTCTTCAATAGGGCTTTTAACCGCATAAGTACAGTTTAAGAATTGTTCGTTCTTCTTCGGTTTACAATAACCAATGTTTTTCGAATTGATTAAATATCGCAAAGCGAAAACGCAATGATGAGTGTGGTTAAATGCGTACAACGAGTCTCTCAAAAAATGAGAACTGCTTACGATGCTTAGTGTGCTTAATGAGAGATTGACGAATTTCTGTAATAGCGTAAGGGTAGTGGTGAATGATTCATTTGAACTAATTTCGTATGCTTTAACATATCGATACCAAAAGCAATTCCTTATTGTCTCCAAATCTTCTCTAACTTCGAGCGGTAACCGATTATAACAGATGAACGAATTTCTACTTGAAGTGAAGAATACTGTGAAGTAATCGTGATATGTGACATTAGGATCCAAAGTTGTCTTATATGAACTAGTTGCTTTCATTTTACTTTTTTCTTGGTACAGCTCCAGTTTCGGTAATCTATACACGCCTCCAATTCCGCTTCTATATTTGCTCAATTTTTTGCTTCTCATTGTTTCAATTTGTTTTACTTGAAGCATTTCAATCGAAAAGCCCGTTTCTAAAATAAAATCCTCGTTTTGCGTAAAATTTAAACTTGAAAAGTATAGCGAACAGTTTGAATAGTGGAGTAATTTGCGAAAATTTAGTGAGAACTTCCAGCATTTGTTACGATTCGAGAAAATGATCACATTTTTCAAGCTTTTTGTGAAATCGTCGAATGCAAGCTCACTCCAAACGGCAGATACGTCCACAGGTATCTGAACACTTGAAGACCAGTCGGTGTTTATTTTTGTCGGTGGCGACATTAAGAACGATCGTAAAGAGAATAACCAATACACGTCGTGCTTGAATATATAAAGTGCGTCTTTCATCACTAAAGGCATTTTACAATATTGCCAATACCAATGAACAGTGTCGTCGAATTGCAAAATACGGCACGAATCCGAGTCACTCTTGCTGCTATCAAATTTTAAAACGATCATAAGTATTGCACAGCTCGAAAGCAGCAGTCGATTTGAGCGCATTTTAGGTCCGAAAAACTTTCTTATTTAAATCAAATTAAAGATAAAAATTTGATCGAAAGCTTAGCCATTTTAATGTGTTTAAGAACATTTTTAATTATAAAAAGGTAAAAATGATGGCAACAATTAAATGAATTTATTTAGAAAGGATGTATCTAACAATATTTTGACGTGCACGCTCGCCGCAGTGCAAGCGATAACGTCAAAACTCGTCTTACAAAGATTTATATGCGTAAATCTTTGCCTTCTAAAGTGATATTTTTAAATTTAAATTTTGTACTTAAAAAGGTTTTTTATACTTTTGATAAACATGTCTTATATGAATTTTATTTTTATTTATTTTTTTTCTGTTTGGGAAATTGAAGAGAAGTTCCACAATGTCAAATGTAAGAAGAGATGAAAATTGGTAGAAATCAATTGCCTCTGCAATAAGTTATTTTTAGTTAATCAGATTCTTTTTCACACATTTTACTTTGACGTAAAATATACAAACTATTAAAACAAAAATTAATTTTTATTAAAAGCCAACTAGTTTAGGCTTCGTTAAAGCCATCATCAGGGCAATAATAGATTTTCAACATTGTTACTCACGAAAAGCACGAACCCAATTGTTATCAAGTCTTATTCCGTCATCCAGATTAATATTTTTAAACTTTGTTTTATGTATGAAAATACTTTCGATTATCTTTCTTTCTTGATATTCTGAACACGGATAAAAAAAGTTATTTTTAGATTATAAATCACACCAATCAGCTAAAGATCCCTCGAAAAGCTTGAAGAATTATTACAAGAAAAATTCTAAAATTTACTAATTAGATTTTTAAAAACTTTTTTGTATTTTCATTTGCTGCTATCTTTTACCACATATCTGGGTTTAAAATTAAGCAAAATAAGAATTTTCAATGAGATTTGCTTGTTTTAAACACATGATCGTTCTCATGATCATTATTTTGTTGTAGTTTAACTACTTTTCAGTGAAGTGAAAGATTTTCTGAGACTCTCGCAGACCTTCACGGATAATTAAAAATTTAATTAAATTAATTTAATTCACGGATAATTAAAAAAAAATTAAAAATTTAATTAATATACTAAAAGTGCATAAATTAATAAAAAATTTTCAAGTACTTTTTGTTTTTATTTTTATTTTTTAGAGACAAAATTTATTTTAATGAAATTGCAAAAAATTTTGAAATATTCTTTTGATTTCATTTAATCAATTTCTTTAGCTTAATTCACTTTTGAATTTACGGACAAAAACACTCAGAAAAAACGCTTTCATTATTGTGTTCGTTGTTGATTCAATTCTTTTCGCTTTCACTTGAAAATTGTAGAACAATTTTGCAATTGAATAGATTTATTAAGAAATGTAAATACTTGTCGTTAGATAAACCCTTTCTTAATAAATCAATTCAATTATTGTGATTCTTGTGAATTCTACATTTAGTCACTTATCATTAAGGCTTTCGAATTTAAATATGACCAAATTAAATTTTTCCAATCAAAATTCAATTAAAATAAATTTTATTTTCTTTTTTTAACAATAAAAAATTGTAAATATTGAATGCTTTCCCTTTATTCGAGTAACTAGAAATATATGCAATAAACTCCACAAAAGTCCAATGTTTGAGGGGATAACACTAAGGCTTGATTCAAATTCTTTTCTCAAAAATCATCCGATAGGATTAAATCAGGCGAATTTTGTGGCTCTTACTGAGTCTCAAACACTAACAGTAATTAAGTAATCAGCATAAAAAATTCATAAACATCTCTCAAAACTGAAAGTAAAACAATTGAGATTCGATGTAATTTCCGATCTCTTCATAATAAGTGGTTAAAAATGTTTTATGATCTCCTGTTTTGTAAATCACATCAAGCTTACCGTCAATAAGCTACAAAAATGAACAACAAATTAATTTTTAGTTTTTAGTTTGTACAAACCTTTTGCATGTGACGGTTCTCATTTGCATCAAGTTTTGAAATGAATCCTGTTTCGATTGTCGAACAGATTAATTTTATATCGCCTCTGAATCTTGTAATTGGATTAAATGCATGAATTCGCTTCACTTTTCGGACATATCTGTGCGCAGTTTTCACAACCATTTCAATCGACGTTTCGATTCCACTCACAATTTTGATAAACTCAACGGCTTTTTGTATTTGTTCTTGTTTTGTTCTAAGTTGAAGAATTTCTTCTTTGAGCTTTTCAACTGTATCCGACGGATAAAATAAAGAAACAAAAAACAAAAGAGCTTCGAAATCGTTGTCATCCTTTTCAGCATGTTGCATAATATTCAGCGATGTTTCTTTCATCTTTAGATGATCGCCATCAAGCAAAATTAGCTTTTTGCACAATCTTTCGTCAATTTTTTGTAACTGAATGCAAACTTCAAAGGCGATCAAAGAACCGAATGAATACGCAACAAAATCATATTCTGGTTGAGGATATTCCTGTCTTAGTCTTTCGACATAAAATGAAGCGATTTCTTCGATCGTTTCCATATCATCCACTTCCTCAATCCAATTGATTCCGACAACAGGACGACTTATATGGTTAACCAACGGTTTCATTAAGCAAAAGTTACCTTCAATCGGAGGAAAGAAGAAAATTGGCACTCCCTGAATTCCTTTGTCGAGCTTTACGAACAGCTTTTCGGGTAAGTGAATAATGTCATATTTCTCTTCTTTTCCAGCTTCATTTGTTTTTTCCTCCTTGTTTACTGCTTTTTTTGCTGATAATTCACGAATCTCTTTTATTGTCAATTGTCTTATTTCTTGTGTTGTCATAATTGTATTGTAATCTCTTTCCAATCCCTGCTGAATTTCAACAGCCATTAACGAGTCCATTCCCAATTCTCCAATCGTGGTGCACTCACTCAGTGTCGACGGATCTCTTACGCCCAAAACATGACAAATCATCTTCAATAAATCGCGTTTACTCGTGCTTGACGAGAGCCGATTGTCAAAAGTGACGGTACTCGAGCAAATTGATTTCGATGAGTTCATGAAAAGATCGAGTGCAGCTAAACACGATGCGATTCTCTGTGGTATCGTTCCGCCAATTACAATGTCATTTGTTTTATAATTTTCAACTACAAATCCAACATCTCCAACAGCACCCCACTGAACCGATATTCCATTAAGTCCATCTTTCCTCCTTTGTTCGCATATTGAATCCATAACGGAGTTCGCAAATCCATAATTACTTTGTCCGGCATTTCCGCGTCCTCCAGCTGCGGATGAAAAACAAACGAAATAATCTAATTCGGCACAAGCTTTACGTGATATTTGATCCAAGTACAAAGTCGTGTTCACTTTCGGAGTGCAAACCTTCTCGAATGACTCTCTTGTTTGATTTTCAAACAATGCATCTGAGAGAACAAGAGCAAGATTGAATATTCCACCAATCGGACCAAATTTTTCAGTTTGGGTAATTAATTCGAGTGTGGAATCATAAGATGAAGCAGTGTTCACACTAACTATCACTTTTGCCCCTTCTTTTTGAAGCCTATTTACCACATATTGTTGATAAGAATCTTTAATTCCAACTCGAGTTGTAAATACAATCTTTTTAGCGCCTCTTTGCACCAACCAATATGCTAATTCGAGTCCGATTCCTCCTAATCCACCAACTAAAAGGTAAACTTTTAAAGGATGACAGAAGGTTTGCGGGATTGCTTTGATCGTCATTGGCTTGACAATATTACAATTGGGTTCTTCATCTCTGATTTTCAAAAGTACTTTCCCGATATGTTTGCCATTTGCCATAAATCTGAATGCTTTCTCAACTTCATCGCTGTTAAACACCTTTCGTTTCAAAGGCTTTATCTCACCACTTTTCATTCCCTGTTTGAGAAAGTTTGTTATTTTTCGAACGGTTTGCGTTGAAAATGGATTCTTTTCAACAATAACTTCGGCCATCAAATGAGCTACACATACAACATGAAATGCTTTATTTTTGGTGAATTTTGTATGATCTAAAAGAAAATTTAAACGCTTAAACGATGTTGACATAGGTTAAAATCGTACCAAAAGCATTGTTTTGCATCAAATCATACTTTCCAATTTCCACAAATCTGCCGAACTCTGCAAGACAATCGATAGAAGCTCTCAGTTTTTCTTCAGCCAATGAATTAAGCACTACATCGACACCTCTGCCATTAGTTTCTTTCAAAATATGTTGTTCAAAATTGACGTCTCTTGAGTTTACAAAATGCTTGTCTTGCAATTGAGGATAAAGTGATTTTAGAAAATTTCTCTTCTCTTCTGTGCTAACAGAAGTGAATACTTCACATCCCATTGACAAGCAAAGATTGATCGCTGCCTGACCAACTCCACCACTACCAGCGTGTATTAAAATTGTTTCTCTCGGTTTAAGAGCAGCTCTTAAAATAAGTCCATAATAAACGGTTGCATATACAGTGGGAACAGTCGCCGCTTCTTCAAGTGTCCAGTTGTCTGGAACCGGCAAAATAAAATCATTATTTGGCAAAAGCATTGTTGTCGCCATAGCATTTTTGAGGCAAACGCCGCAAATGCGATTTCCATTTTCATCGATGCCCGAATATTCAAAACCAATGCTGCCGATATTACTTCCGTCATCAGGATAAGCATCAGAAGAAATTCTACCACTAGCAACCATCACATCCTTAAAATTGAGAGCTGAATAGTAAATATTGACAAAAGTGTGATCATTGTCGCGTTCTTTCAATGGTAGCGTTTCCCAATGTTTATGTGGAGCTTCAAACCATTGAAAGCTGGTTAAATCTCCTTTTGTCTTTACATCTACATACGCGTGTTGAATATTTTTTAATTCTTCCTTGGCTTTACGTGTCACGTAATTTCCGTGCTCATTATTTTCAATAACGTTAATAGTAAGATCTTTGTCTAAAATTTCTTCTGATATATTTTCATCGTCAGAAATGATGCATCGAATCCTTTCACCACCAGGCTCTCTTCGCAGACATCGTGTCATTCCAATTAGACCATTTATTTCGCTACGCTTAGCTTTAATCCAAACTTTGCTTTCTTGACTAGTTTTTAATTTATTTTTTATTTCCTCAATCCACTCATAATCTAAAACATTCGTTTTGACAAAAGTGCGTTTTGTGTCTGGACAACCGACATTTTCGATTCTCTTCAGCAAAATGGATGTTATTCCGAAAGAATCGCTTTTTCGACTTATTAGTTTGAACATTTTCCTCTGAATAAAATCGTTAACATTTCGTTCTAAATTGATTTTGGGAAACGGTAAATTTTGAATAGAATAAAGTTCTTTTTCGAAGCTTGTCAATTTTTGTCGAAAGTATAAAAGCAAAGTCCCTTCGTTTTTTAACGCTTTGTGACAAGATTTTAAAAATGAGTCAAATTCTTCGTCGTTATTTGATTCCATTGATTCCCCAGTCATTAGTTCTGTACTCTTGTCTTTGTAGATAATAAAACTAACTTTCGATAGACTCGATGGTAATGTCTTTTCCATGTCGGAGGTTGGATACATACAGTAATCGCATTTAAATCCGTAATTATTTAGTACTTCAATAATGTCGTCGTACAACTTAAATGATGTTTGATTGAACTCAACAATTTGAAGTTTTTGCGGGGTCGCATTTTCAACCATTGTTATTAAGTTGTCTCTGATATGAGCGTCATATGTCGATCGAAATATGTACAAATTCTTTTCATCGTTAGAAATCAATTGTAGCCAAGTTTTGAAGTCTTTTTTCTCATTTATGGCTTTTCGCATGGTCTGATACAAAGCAAATTTCTTATTTGTCGTGTCATCATATTTCTCCTCGTCTTTAGATACGATATAATCCTTGAGCCAAAGTTTGATTGCAAGCTTGCGGCACATTTCAAAGTATTTTTCAGCCTTTTCTCTCCTATTCTTTTCGATTTCGATTTCTCTATTAAAGGGAGCAAAGACAATTTCTTGCAAACACGCTTTCTGGTTGTCTTGTCTTCGTGGAATTATACTTGCGCGCATCCCCTTTATGATGAGTCCATCAGAGACACCAATATTCGAGTATTTGTCGAAAAACACTTCGAAATCTTTTCTAAACTTCATTGCATTTAAAATTGCTTGCGAGTTGCACTTCATGAGTTCAATAAATGTTGGTACGCGAAGTTTTCTGTCTTCTGATGCCAAAATCGAAAGATGAAGCATGGAATCTGCAAAACTGATCCAATGTCCAGTCCATTTTACCTTTCCCCAGCTTCCATTAGAAGATGCTTCCACCAGGCCTTGAAAGTTCAAGCCATAATCGTAACCACGAACTCTTAATTCTTTATAAATATCCTTTGTATGAAGAAGTAACTGATTTTTGTCGTTTTTCACATCGAACATTTCATCAAAATTTTCAGAATTACAAATTGCATGAATCGTTCCAGTGACACAAATAGAACCGTTCTCGCAAATTAAAAATTTATTGCTCAGCTCATCAAAAACGACGTCGATGTTACTGAGTCCTCCTTTCTGTAAGATTACTGCACGATGAAAAGAAACATTTCGAAATTCGATTGAAGTTTCAAAGATGTTATCAAATCCTTTTTGAACGGCGAAATGAAACCAAGCGTAATAAAGATAGCTCGTCGCTGGTAGCAAACACCGGTCATCAATGCAATGGTCTTCCAAAAATTGTAGCTCATTTTTCATCAAATCCAGCTCGTATGTCATCACTGGCTTTGTAAATGAAAAATGTTCTATGAATTTAGGCACGAAATGAGTCTTCGAATGGTTCCATTTCAACAAGTGGCTTAGAGAGGCTGTCTCTCTTGGAACAGGATATTCGATTTTTGGATAAAGTTTTTCGATTTCTGGATTGTGACCATTCATGTAGATTTCACCAATTCCTGCGAGGAAGTCACAAATGCGTTCGCCCTTTTTTAGAAGCGAAACACAACCAAAGCTCGAATTACACCTTTTAGCGAGCGAAATCAATTGTGGATTCGGTCCTATTTCAATAATACAAGTATTGTTCGGGATTTTTCTCACAGCACTCTTGAATAGAACAGGAGAAACCACGTTATTTGCGTAATAATAACCATCACAAAGCCAATCTTCATTTAATGTCGATGTACTCAGCCATCTTTTTGATCTCATTTGTGGCTTTGCTATCACTTTATTCAGTTCTGTTGTCAAGTGGTTGTAGCAATCATTGACAAGTGGACAATGATATGATACACCACAAGAATAAACTTTTTTTACAAATATCTTCTTAGACTCCATTAGCTCCATGAACTTTTGAATGCTTTGCTCTGTACCAGAAATTGTAATACTGTCATCAGTATTATCACACGCTGGGTAAATGTCAGGAAAGCTCAATTTTGTTACTTCATTCCAACTCAAACCAACGGCTGCCATCATTCCTTTCATTTTCATCGCTACAAAACTATACTTTGCAATGTAATAAGCAGTGAGCAAAGCTYCTTTTAAAGATAAGCAGCCATCGCAATAGCCTGCGACAACTTCACCAATCGAATAACCGATGATTCCATCCGGTTTCAAACCAATATAAGTCAAAACATCGGTTAAGGCTATTTGAATGCTAACAATCGAAACGAGAGCGTTTGTGATATCTTTTTCGATATCGCATTGGTCATCGAGTAAAATGTGCAATAAATCGATGCCGACTGATTTCAAAACGAAAGCGCATTTAAAGATGCTGTCAGCAAACGGCCTAAAGTGCATCAATCCTTTTGCCATCGCTTTTGATTGAGAGCCGAGCGCGGAAAACATAAACCAAAGCGGTCGTTTCTTCTCTCCACGAATGACTCTTCGCCGCAACACACAATTTTCATCTAAGATTGCGAATCCTCTGTAAAACATTCCCGTTTCGAGCGGTGTTTTTGAGACATCGTTTAAAAGCGATAAAAATTCTTTGGTGACTTCTTTTCGATTTGTTTGCATCCAATCGATTACATGATTGACCCCTTCCTCGGTGCGACCACTAATATTCACGAGTCGAGCAATGTTTTCAATTATTTTGAACGAATCTTTGTTTAATTTCTTTTCATTGGCTCTGAACAATGCGTGAACATTCACACCTCCGAACCCGAATGAATTCACTGGTATTACATCGCCTTCGAACTGGTTTTTTTCTAGTACAGGAATAATTTGTTTTTGAATTAAACCCTCGATGTTTGGATTTGGTTTCTTGTAATTTAAATTCGGAGGAATAAAATGCTTTTGCATTATCAATGCAATTTTCGTGATTGCACAGTTTGCTGACGCACCCTCTGTGTGTCCCATATTTGATTTTAAGCACCCAAAAAGAATCGGTTTCAAGCTTTGCTTGCGATAAGCATCCAAAATGGCTCTGCACTCGATCGGATCACCAGCAGCAGTGCCTGTAACATGAGCTTCAACATATTCGACATCGAGAGGATTTATGCCCGACTTTTGAATCGTGAAGTTGAGCAACCGCCTTTGAGCCTCAAAATTGGGAAATGTGATGCCTTCCGCTTTGAATCCGTCAGTATTTGTATAACAGCAAATAATCGTTGCGTAAATTCTTTTGGCGTATTTTCTTTTCTGTACGAAAAGAGCAGTGATCGCTTCTGATCTGCAATAACCATCGACTCTTTCATCTAAACATTTTGATCTGCCATCAGGCGAAATCATTCGCATTTTTAGAAAACCCATCGATAAGCTAGGCATCAAGTGAATGGCTACGCCCCCAATGATCAAATTATCGCAGTAACCAGCTTTCATTAGCAGCAATCCCTCATTGAGACATGAGAAACTTGATGCACACGCTGTGTCGATTGAATAAGAAGCACCAACAAAGCCGAAAGCATTTGATATCGCTGTCGGACCTTCTTTGACAAAAATACTTTTTATGTTTATGTCTGTGGTCGACGATTTACTATCATCGTAGCACATGCCAACTAAAACTGCTGTTCTCGAACCTCTCATAGAATGTGGTATGATGCCTTTAATTTAAATTTTTCATCACTAAATAATTATAACAGTGAATTTATTTACCTGCATCGTAAATAGCCTCATAGACCACTTCATGAAGTAATCGAAATTGTGGGTCCATATAGTTAGCATCATTTTCGGAGAGCTTAAAAAAGTCAGCATCCAAATGCGAAATACTTTTTATCTTTCCTGAATATGGTGGCAAACCAACAAATGCTAAAAGCGTTGGAATAGCAATGTGAATGATATTTTTTCGAGTCGAGAAAAGTGATGAC
>NCKU01001965.1:0-21559 GCA_003675995.1 Dinothrombium tinctorium
TCTGAATTTTTCTCGCTCCTTTTCCTTCTTGTTGCCATAAATCGATAAAATGTCTATATTTTTCTGGAATTCTCATTTTTATAGTTCTTAAGCACTTTTGATAAAAATTTAATATTTGATGCTAAAATTCTAATCTTTACAAAGCTTGAATCAAACATCGCAACAATGAAAACGCGCATTTTTACTCCAGCAAAAACCTATGAGAATTGATTTTTCAAATTTTCGTTTAAATTTTACTCGAAAACTGTAGTTTTTTGTTTCTTTTTGTCAATTAAACRTTTAAAGGTAAAAGTYTGTTCTTTGTTTTAGTGAAAGAATGATTTTGATATTCAAATGCTGTAAAAAGTTATTTTGATTTAAAAAATGTACAACTTTCTTTTTGAACAGCTAGTATTCTTTCAGTTTTTATTGTTAAAACTTATCATGTTGAAGGCGATGATTAAAAAACTTAAAATCTATAATTCAATTTATTTCAAAAGGGCGTATCGTACTCGAAGTCATTCAGATTTAATATAAAATAATTTTCGCTTGTAAATCTCGAGTAATAGGCTTGGGATACGAATAACTTGTTTTAAAATCAAAATATAAATTCGGCAGTTTTTAAAAATAGATTAAAACATAAAAATCTATTGGCGACACAAAAGCAAATTTGTTGACCAATAGAAGGCGACTTTGTCACCATAGAGTAATTCATAAATATCAAGGAATAATTGTTGAAACTTTTTCTAGGAATTATTTCATAAATTATTCAGACGGAATTTTTCCTCTAAATCAATCTCATTAAATATAATTTTATCAAAGCAATAAATTTTTTATACCTTCGAATACCTGCGTATTAAACGAGGCATTTTTTTCCAAGAATCAATTGACTAAATTAGTTAATTTATAACTAATTCTACAATTTTTGGAGCTAAATCCACTTTAACTGAAATTTGAAGACCAGCGAAATGGGCAGGGTACATATCATCTTTCAAAATAAAAATAAAGATTACAACAAAAAGAAATAAGATTAGTTGTGATTTATAAAAAAAAAATATTTGTCTTCCTTGTGCAAAATTCATTTTAAATAAGTGCAAAAGGGTTTTATTCATTTTCCTTGTTGTAAAAATCAGTGGCATTAAATGCTATTTTAGTTCCAGAAAATAGAATTCTGCTTTGAAAATTATAATTTCTTATATATTGAACATTTTAAAACATTATTACGATGATGATGATGTTTTTCGTTTTAGATTACTTCATAGAATGTGATCACAAAATTTCAAATTAGTAACATGTGAAGTGCATATCCATAAATTCAAATTTTGACAGTGAGTGGGTTTAGTTTTATTTATATTATATATACAAATTACACAATGTTAAAAAATAATCTACTCTGAACAAAGCAAATAAACGCATCGAGTTTTGGCTACTAGTTTAAAGGCTGTCGAGATGTTTTCAAAAAAATTCTCTAAATATTCTATCATTGAGACTAAAGCTATAAAAATACGATTGTAATAATTAAATTGATCAACAGTTTAATAAGCGTTGTAAAAGTCAAAATTTACAGTCCGCAAATTTATTCACAATTAATTGTCTAACTAAAAAAAGTGTTCATTTATTTAAACTAATATTAATCACATGAATCAAGTTGCGTGAACTCGACGCTTGCCATAAAATTTATTTTTCAATTCGATTGCAACAACTTTGGCAAATTTTATTATAAATCGAATTACTTTCTCGACGACTAAAGCTGCAGCGTGGCCGAACTTTTTTGCAATCAAACCGGTGATAAGAAGAATAATAGTGTTTATAATCTTCTCCTTGATTTTATTCTCTCTTATAACGCCTTCTTTAACGTAAAAATTATATTTGTGCTTGTAAAGAAAGTAAATATAAATGGCCCAAATTAGAAACAGAACTATGAGAATTTCCAATAATATCCATGAAATACTTTTCAACGCTTGCCTAATTTCTGGCATGTTCTCGTTTTTTTAAACAAATGTTGTTCGTTCTTTTTTTCTGTTATTTGGAGTCTTTAGAATCTCATTATTGAAAGTCTGTGTTGTGCCTCAGTGTTGTGCACAGACTCAACTTTGTTGAGGTTTATGCTGATTATTATTTTTTTATAAACATTCATGTGTATTGTTAAATGAATTCTTAAAAAAAGGCTTTAAAAAATATACTTCATTGACTATTCTATCATAAAATGTTAAAATATTTAGGATCAAATTAATTTGTTAAATTCAGTAAAGAATTCAATGCGCTGAAGCCATTGTAACGTTAATTTCGTAAATAACATCGATTGAAAATTCTTTCTAGTTCAGCATATAAATATTTCACAAAACAATGATTTATAAACTCGATCAATTCACGCTATCCAACAATTTAAATGATGTGGACTGTAAAGATTTCTGTGAAATTGTTTATAAAATGCAACGTGGAGTGATTATAGCTGCAGGAGTAACGATAATTTTCAATTATATTGGCATCAAAATTATTCAATTTTTTGACGAAAAACTAATTAAATTAAATCACAGTGATTATATTGTAAATTTGAATGAATCACAGCAAAATTATGCTCCAAAACGCCGCAATGATAAACACAAAAGCTATGCAAATAATAAAACAAAATTATCTCCCGAAAAGTTGTCAACAGAAATTATATTTGAAACGTTAAGTTTAAACATTGAGCCAAATGAAGAACGTGAAGTTTACCCCAGAGTGGAAGAGATTATATGCCCGCTGACGAATTACGTTCAATTATTCGATCTCGGATCTCGCGTGGTCGGCCTCTCAATTGCAGACATTGAACGAATTTGTGACAATCCAGCCGACGAAGAAATCGTTGAATTAATGCCTCGTAACGCTGCCGAAGCAATACGATTATTAGAAATTGACAACACAAGCAAAAACCAAAATTTGTACCCAAATTATTTAACATCTCGTGGAAAAGCGAAGATTAAGGCGACGTTCTGTCGAGAACTTCGAAAATTTCTGGCTTATAAAGGAAGCATCGAGAACGAGAATTGCGATGAATCTGTTAAAGAGCTGTCAAAATTAATCGAATTACGCATTGATATGAATGAATAAATGAGAAGTGAATAACTTTTTTTTATAATTCATATGCGCTGAAATCATCTAAAATATTCATTTAATTTTCAAAATTTGAACAAAATCACAATTGAAAACTTGATTAACTCTAATTACCATTTTTTTGTTCTTTTTTTATTTTACAATTCGAAATCAAAAACAAGAAAAGGAAAAAGTACCTCAAATAACGTAATTCAATACTATAAAAATGTTTGTAAATTTAATTATTTGTAAATTGCTCATTTTTTTGTTGATTTTTATAAATTAAGGTTAATTATTTTTTTTTCATAACAATTACACAAACACTTAATATTAGATTTCCTCGTGTCTACAAACGATTAAAAATTAGCAAAATTATATGAAGGTACAGGTAAAACGCGCAGCGAAAAGCGTACTCAATTCCAAATAAACTACCTTTACCTGTACAAAAATGGAGAAAGTCGATTTATGACAAAAATACTCTAAACACAATTAGAAGTGCTTTGAGAAGATTTATTTCTCGCACCCTTCACCCGGCGCTGTTTTTGAATTTGTGTTTCTTTCTGACCAACTGTTGATGTCTAAAATAGAAATAAGTTCACTAAAATTCCAATGGCAAAAATAGCAATTTACTTACATCTACTCGAAAATCATCAATGGTTTTGAATTGTGAAAGTTTCTCAGTAAGAAATTGATGAATTCGCAAATGTTGCGAATGTTTACAATATTTAAGGAAGGCCCAAAACTTTTCTAGTCCATAAAGTTCACCTAAAATAAGGAGAATTAATTTGCGAATCAAGCAAATATAATCTATTATTCTACCTGCTTCACAATCTTTCATCGTTTCCGTTTGAAAGTCTTCAAATACTTCACGTCTAAAATGCTTTTCCAAACCATAAGAGTAAAAACGGAAAAGACATTCTAAGCCGTATCGATAGCCTTCTTGAGCATCTTCTTTTGCCAATTTGCGGAATTCTTCATACATTCGACGATTAAAATGATCTCTGAGAAAGAAAGACCAAAAGCGAAATAAAGTGTTCATTTCTTGAGACTGGCCGATTCCAAGTCGTTTTCTTTCCTTTAGACATCGGCTTCTATATTTATGATAACCTTGTTGAGTAAAACCGTTTTCTTTTAGTAAAGAATGACTTGGATGTTCAAAAGCTGGAAGTGATTGCGGAGTTGATCCTAGACTAGCTGAGAGTGAAGTGAAGTCATTTGTTATTGATTCACTAAGCTGATAATCGCGATCACCAAGTATTGAGCTTGGGTGGTGCTCGCGAGCGTCAATAAACCAACCAACATGATGCTCAACTGGTGGTTCAGAACTATATTTTGTTTTCCTCTTTCGAGGTGTAGATGGATCAGTCGCTCCTACAGCACCTCCCTCCTCACTGAATTGATTGCTTGCTTTCTCTACGACGGGGTAAAATCTTGGATCTGTCACATTGTCTTTCACTTTCGGAGTTTTCGGCGTTCGCGGCACACCGGATGAAGGTGGTGTTGAAGGTATAATTGTGATTGGCGTAGTTTCCCCACTTCTTTTGGGTGATGATAATGAAGTTTCGATGGCAGCCACATTTTCAGCACGTGCCTCATCTTCACTGAGGTCTCGTACTTTGAGGTTGTCGATATATGATTCGTCGTATGTCGGAGGTGGTGGTGGTGGTGGTGGAAGGTTTTGATTAACTACTTTTGGCTTTGGTACAAGCTTGTCAAACGCTTCCTGACTTATCAAATCAACTGTTTTGTATTGCTGGTGTCTGTCAGCAGTCAACGAGTTAGCTTTGTTCCACAAATCCTGCTCGTAATAAAATAAACCATCATTCACTACTTTGGCTAAACCTTGAGTTATTTTAACACGTGTGGACCAATCTCCAGTTCTGTCGTAGCCTTCGTGCTTGATCCTATCTCGAGAGCCCTTTACTTGAGTTACAATTATTATTCTATTTACTTCGTTATCACTGAATTCGTAGTCCGAGTTATCTTCATCTAGCCAATCTTGGTCAGTAAATTGATTTTTTCTTCCACTAAGAGAGCAATCATTATCATAAAGTTCTTCATCGAATTGAAACTCTAATTCGTTGTCACAATGTAGTTTGGGCTTAAACTTTTGACTATTTTGAAGATTTTGATGGCGTTCATTTTTCTTCGCTTTTGTTTCATTGTGTTGATGATTACCTGGATTATGAAAATGATTTTTTGAAGTGAAATCTTTATTTTTCGTTTGATTCTGGTGAGTTCGATCGGGCCTCGTATTTCTTTTCTCGAACATATCACTCTTTTGTTTCTCCTGTTTTCTCTGTCGACCACCTTTACTTTTGCGTTTCACTTCTTTCCAATCATCACTATCACTTTCCTTACTCGGTAAGAGTTGTTCTTCCTTTGCTTCTTTCAAAACTGAGGATTCAGTCCTATTATTTGGCTTCGACATTACTTCATCAACAGATTGAGCGGATTTTGAACTTACATCAGATTCCTCTACTTTTTCAACAGATGAAGAAATGGCTTTATTTTCCTGCGCAGTTTTTACCTTCTCTTTGCTTTTGTCAGTTTTAACAACATCAGCATAACAAGAAACTCGGGTTGATGCTAACTTATCGGCTACCTCATCAGCTTCAGTGTCCGCCTCTGCACCGGTATCATTCGCTGCAGCGTCACTAATGGCAACGGAATCGCTGATTGTAGTGACATCATTATTTGCAACATGCTGATCAACTGATTCTTTTGGCGGAGGAGCTCCATCGTAACTATATCCATAAGGCTGTCCAGGAATAAAATCTGGCACATCAGGATGCAACTCTGACGAAGCTCCAGAATCTATGGCAGTCGCGGAATCACCAGAATTAACTGAGGCACCCTTTTCACTAGTACTCATTTGAATTCTCGTATCAAAAATAGGCCACTTCTTCGGTTCGTGTTTCTTTCTCACTTTCAAATTACATTCGCTTAATTCGACTTCACTCGAACTTTTTAATGCATCAATCAACATACTAATGTCTTGCGTCAGCGCCATAACTCGCTGAAAAGAAGCAATTAGCGAAATAGGAAGATATCCTTCACTATCCATCCTTCGTCTCAAAAAGAAGTCGCGTTGCAAATTTTCTTCGCTAAAATAATATTCAACTTGCAAACGAATCAAGTTGCGCAAAGTTTCAGCTTCGTACGCAGGAGTTGGTAAAGGAGTAAAAGGAGCAAAGTAAGGCGCAACAAACGCTGAAGTTGTCACCGCTGCTGCAGGTGCTACAAATGCGCCACTTACAGCTTGAGCCAGTGTTGGCGATAAGGTACCATTTGTTATTGCTGTTGGGACTGAAGTAATAGTTTGGTCTGTTATTGGTTCAAAATCGACATAATAAGCTATGTTTGCAGGATAATCGTCATGTATTGTCACTGCTTGAGATCTATCAGTATCAAAATTTCTTGAACGACCTCTGAATGATCGTCCATAGCTGTAGCCTCTTCCCCGTCCTCCACGTCGACTTCCTCTGTAACTTCGTTCAGGTGCTCCACTTTTACTTTCAGATTCATCAGTACGATGCGAACCGTTTTCATAATTCGATGTAAGAGAATTCTCTCTTCGACGTGAGCGTTGTTTTCTCTGTCTTTCTTGCTGCTTGCTACTTTGAGGTTCAATTAGAAGAGGTCGCCAACGATTCTTTGATCCTTTCTTTTTGTTATTTCGCGTTATGGACGTGTTGTCGCCTCCTGTGGCCGTTTGTCGATCGCTGGCAGATGTTTCCGAAGAAGAGTTTGCCTCATCTTTGTTTTCCTTTGAAGAATCTTCTTCTTCCTGGTCTCCATTAGAAGCTAAACTAGACTTCGATACATTTTGCTTTTCAGCAAGCGACAAACTTTGGGCAACTTTGTCGCTTTCGCCGTTGTTTTTACTTGTGCCGACATCGTTCGCAAGTTTTTCGCTGTTCGCGGACACTGTTTCGTTCGGTTTATCCATTGATTGGCCGAATTTCGAAGTTTTATTCCAACAAGACTTAGTTTCTTTTCGCTCGCCAGAATCACCGCTCTTGTCGCAAGTGTTCAACTCCTCCTTCGTTTTCACCGTTTCACCCAAAGTCGGCCAATCTTCGGGTGAACTGATGCTGGAAGTAGTCGCCTTTCCCGTCTGCGAGAAGATCGCAGCGCAAATCAAAGATTGTAAAGAGCAATTCATATACAAGTGAAATGAGATGCAATCAAACTAACCTTGAACTTGGAGACGGGCGAAGATTTTCGATTGCCACTTTCGCCACTGTTCACGTTTGCATTGTTTTCTTTTTCTGAAAACGAGTTGAAAAAAAACGCAATTACAATGTATACAGCGACCGATCGATGCGAAAACGCGAAACGAGCAAAATTCAGCAAAAAAGTGAAAACGGATCAAAACGTGCTTTTCAATGAAAAACGGTGAAAAACAGCGAAAAAAAGCGAGAGTAAAACGGACGTTTGACGTGTCTCACGCTGTGAACACGACACAAACGGACACGTAACAAGCGATGGACTGTGTGCAAAGCCAAACTTACCCTTTCGAGTGTCCTTTTTATTCGTTTGTTTAGACATTAAAAAGAAAGCTGCGATCGGAGTGCTTTGAAACGAAAACAAAAAAAAGTTAACGATTCGCGAAAAGCGAAAACAAAAGCGATCTCGAAACGCGAACGGAGAAAACACGGACGAAATGCTAAACGAGAAATTCTCGCATCGATCACTCGTTTCGAAAAGCAGAGAAGAAAAGCGAAACGCGTTTTTCACTCAAAAAAGCTTCGTTCGATTCGCGAAAAATTGAACGCTTTTAGTTTTGCGAAAAAACGTGTTCACGTTTTCGGCGACATTTCCCTGCGAACGAAGGGACGTTTCACGCATTGCGAGCTTCGATTACACTCCGGTTTCCGTGTTTTTCGACTTTTTGCGAAATGTTTTTTTAACGCAAACTTTCATTTTGTGATTTGCGATTTTCTATTCTTTCTTTTCGAATGCGATTCACGCACTTTCACAGCTCTCACACACACAATGTTTGCGTTGAACGTTGGATATTTTTAGATTATATTGAAAAGGCTTATGAAAACGATCGCTTCTTTCGCTATTCTTTTTCAGTCATTAATAATTAATAAAAGCTGAAAAGTTTTCAAACTTATCGCTGCTTCTCATTCATTTTTTATTAATCGAAAGAAGCTTTCGAAGTCACGATTCGCCTAATACACTCGAAGTAAATGTGTGTAATTCAAAGTGTATAACAAAGTTGCTTTTTAGAAATCGGTTTATGTGTATTTTACTTGTTGATCAAAGCAAGAAATTATTTTAAGGGTTAATATGTAGAATAAAATATCTTAAAGCAAGAAAACAATAAACTTATGTGCGGATATGAAACTTGGCAGGAGTTGCATCGAGTAAATCGTTGCGCACAAAATTTTATCGAACCACACTAAACTTCGTTTTATTTATTATTTCACTCAAAATTTGAAATGCTGTTTATACGCAATATTTTTGAACAATGAGAATGTGAGAATTTTTTTTATCTCAAAATGAGTCATAAAATAATTTAAATAAGCTTTTGAACTACAGTAAACGCAACAAAAAGTCGCTATTCGAGGGGCTAACACTATGCTTGATTTCAGTTCTTTTCCCAAAAGTCAACCAATCGGTTAAGTCAATGGGAGTTTTGTGGCGTTTACTGTAATAAAAACATTTGTTGAACTTGTAAACAATGTCTCACATCAAACCAACTCGATTTTAATAGATTATGTGCGATTGTTTATTTAATATTAAACTTTTTTTCTCAATTTAGAAAATATTGCTATTCACTCCCACTCCATACCATTCTTATCATTCCATACGATTATTATTTGTGGTATTATCAAACTGGTATTTTATTATTGTTTCCGTAATATTCAAACCACTAATATAAATAATCGTAAAAATGTAAAAAATTTATTTATTGGAGTTTCAGGAGATTTTTCATTTAAGATAAACAAATATGAGCACACGAACAAAGGCGCTTCACGTTTTATTGGGCTAAGAACCTTTCTCTTAGCGGTGTTTTATCAGAAATTATTAACTTAAAAGTAGTTACGGGTCAAACGGGTTATTACGGGTCGTACGGGTTTATGGGAAAAACGGGTTAAGGTATTAATCCCAAGCCCGTTTCTCGTACAGGACGTGACGATTTTTCCCCCGTGTCCCGTTTCCACCTCCTCTACTTCATATCATTGGTAATACTGACTCATGTGAATTAATCAGTCAAATTTGGAAAAAGTGAAGCCAAATTAATAATACAAAGATAAGGGAAAATATATTCCGAATTGCTTTTTAGCTCTAGGCACTTTGCTTTTTGCTTATTTTGATATCAAACTAAGCAAGCAACAAAAGTAAAAGTGATGCAAAAACTTACCTTTAAGACTTTTAAAAAAAAGTTGATTTGCGAGTAAACAGGATAAAATCACTTTTAATTTACTAGTTTAGTTTAGTTTACAGGTTTATTGAATTATGCAATCATCTAAGAACACTTAAATATAAGTGTAAACAAAATGAACTTTTCAATGAGATCAGATATCTAAAGCAAGAAGAGGTATCGAGGAATGAGAAAAATACATAAAAACTAATCGCTAAACTTTCAATTGAAATTAAAAAATCATCATGAATGAAACTGTTAATATGAGTTTTAAAAGAAGAGCTTTGAAATGATTAAATAATTTAATTTAATTGAATTCAATTCACTTCTGAAAATACGAAGAGTGAAAATTTTCTGTTTAAGTCTGACGATTGAATAAAATTATGTAAATGAAACACTTTTTATTTGTGATTATGCGCCATGAGCTCTGGATTTGTAAAGCAAGCAAGAGATGCACCGATGCAAAATATAAACTAAACGTTTTTAAAAAAGAAAATGAGTATTTCCTCTAGCTTAAATCTTTTTTTAAAAAATTTGATTCAAAAACTTCGCTTTCTTTCAGAGTTATGATCGATGTTTCTACAGCAAACGGCAAAGCAAATCGTTCGTCAGGTGACATAAAATTGGAGTGAGGCAAGCATGACGTTATTAAACCAAATTTTGTTCTGTCTTCTTCACAGACAATGACAGACTGTTTTGCAATTATTCTCGTCGAATTTTCCGGTTTTGTATGGACAAGATAGCAAAACATTCTTTCATTGGTTGTAGTTTTTAAAAATAAAACAATTCATCGTTTTTATCATCTAAAAATCGCAATTGAAAATTGGTTCGAAATCACTTCTCATAGGTTTATCATTATTCTCGATCTGCAACATTGTAGTGCTTAACAAGCTCAATTTTTTTTAAATAGTTTCAATAATTATATTTATCGTTTTTATTGATGAAGAGTGTGTGTCGAAGCAAATGACGACAGAAACAAATGCATAAAAATTGTTCAATTTTAAATTGATTTCGTTTTCGAAAATAATGGGTTTTTGACGTCAGGAAATATTTTTTCCGGAATCCAACAAACATTTAATCCTTTTGTTGTGCGCCGTAGTTGCTGCAAGCTTCATTTGTTAAAAAATTGTTGCGAGAGATGCTTATCTGTATAAGCATTTAAATATTGTCGCGCTATAATTTTGCCAATCGATCGAACGAAACCAAGAATTTCTAAAGTTCGTCTAATTCTAAAGTTAAATGCTGGCGCGAGATGTTGCCAGGTCTCCGACGAGTTCGACTTCTCAATAAACGCGCACTAATAAGAGGACCGCGCACAGAATAACGCGCGCAAATGACCCGAACAATTATCCGCGCACTGATTAATTGAAATTATTTTAACTGATTAATGGAAATTAATTAAGCAAAAATAAGTGAGTTGAAATAAAAAATCGAAAAAAGTCAAAAGTTACGTAGGACATGCAGTGTTCCTAAGTTGTCTCTCTTCTAAGTACTGATTGCGCCCTTAACTGCTGCTTAACTTCAGGAATCGGACGAGAACTGGTAATACGTTATGGCGAAAACGAATAAAAAATCACTTTTATTTTCATTTAATTTACTAATTGTTGTGTTATTAAAATGTTACATTTTTGATATCGAATTTTAAATAATGAAAATATTGATTTAATCATGATTCAATCATTATCCAAAAAAATCATTATGCAAAAAAGTGTTCAAAACAAATAAGTTTTTCAAGTTTTCGGTTGCGGACCAACTTTATACGCGTATTCGAGCGCAGTCGAAATTAAACGCATATCGTTTTCAATGGTTTTCGCCCAATTTTGCACATCGCCCAATTCTTTCACGCATCGATTCAAGTTTTCCATTACAGTGAGCCATTGAGTGCTTTGCTTCGCAAATTGATTCACATTGTTTTGCAATTGCTTCGCCTCAGCGTCCAATTTGCGTTGATTCAAATAAGCTTTCGCCACTCTAAAATTTAGCGAAATTCGTTAAAAGAGAGTTAAAATAGAGCACAAAAATGAGAATTCAGGCGACCGATTCGTACCCTTCGTTCAAATGATTGATTAAACTGAACGTTAGCTCATTACTTGCTTGCAACGCCTCATCGCGCTTTCGTTCGATCTCTTCTTTCTTCTTCTGCTGATTTTTTTGATGCTCTTTCATTAAAGACGACAGCATTTTGTTCGTTCGTTCGCTGCTTTCGCTTCGTTTTCCAACTTTTCATTTCATCGCTAAATGTCAAAACATCGAAATTGGTGTCCAACTCAGGGACCGTTTCTTCATTTAAACCTCTTTCACTTCAAAACGAATCTTGATGAATGCGTCTCATTTCGCTTTCGATTGAATTGAAATTCAAACGCTGCTTTCGTTTTTGATTTCTCAATTTTATCATTTTTTAATTTAATTCGGGTTTTAAACTCAATTCATTTAAGAAGCGGTGAAAAGAGTTAAAAAACAAAAAGAGGCGTCAACAGAGGGCAACTCCAACGAATGGCGCAGTGTTTACATCAATAGTTTGTGAACTTTGCTCTTGAAAAGCGTTTTTCGAGAAAACGAACGAAAAGTGATCGAAAAACGAGCGTTGGTTGCGGTGAACGTTGGTTGGAAAGCGAAGCGAAAAGCAGCGAAATGATCGCAGGAGACGAGGGAGTGATCAGAACGAACGACGACGCGACAAATTGCAAGCGGTACGCGATCGAAGTCGGCTATTGGAAGGATCCGTTCATTGAATGCTTTCATTCGGGTTTCAATAAATTCGAGCGCAAAACGCCGGAAATCAATCGCGGGTATTTCGCCCGTGTGTTCAGCATTAATTACTTGATTATGAAATTCATTCGCTTTATGAACAAACAGCGACAAAGTTTTCAAATCGTCAATCTTGGCTCTGGCTTCGATACGCTTTATTGGAAACTGAAAGCGATCGAAAAAATCGATGGCATCAAAAGCTTTGTGGACGTCGACATGCCTGAAGTCACGATGAAAAAGTTACATCAGATGCGAATGCGACCTCAAATGTTGTCACATCTCGGCGACGATATCAAATACAGTTCAATGGAACTCCATTCGAATGAATATCATTTGGTCGCTGCTGATCTGCGCTCAACCAAAGAGATGCGAAAGAAGCTATTCACTGAATGTCAATTGGATAAATCATTGCCCACATTATTCCTTGCCGAATGTGTTTTAATCTATATGACTGTTGACGAATCAAATTCATTGCTCTCTTGGATTTCGTCCTCTTTTGATGAGTGCATTTTCATTAATTACGAACAAGTGAATATATTCGACCGATTTGGTGAAATAATGATCGAAAATTTGCGACAGCGTAATTGCGAGCTGCTTGATCTCGAATCATGTAAAAACCTGGAGGCGCAATGTTCGCGATTCCAAAACAACGGCTGGGAGAACTGCAACGCCTGGGATATGAATACAATTTACAAACAAGGTATACCGCGGCACGAGATCGAAAGAATCGAGAAGATCGAGTTCTTAGACGAAGAAAACTTATTGGAGCAACTTTTAAAGCATTACTGCCTCGTTGTCGCCATTCATGGATTCAAAAATGCCTCTGAAATTGTCGAAGAAATATCATTCTAATATTTGTCTTCTCCCCGCTCGTTTTCAATGGCCAAAAAAGAATTCATCGATTAAATCTTGAAAGCATTGTTTATTTAAAATATAGATTCAATCACATTTCAAATGAAATAATTACAAGCTTTTTAAGTATTGTTGGATTTCACTCTGTGAATGTCGAGTGTTTGTGTTTTCAAAAAATGATTAAATTAGAAATATTACAAATAACAGTCTTCTTGTTGTAAACAAATTGAAAAAATGGTGTACAGTTACCACAAAAATAATTCATCATTTAATACTGTGACACACGGCATGCAAGCTTCACATCAAATATGCACACTTTACTATCTGATTTTGACTAGTATTCAAAGTTAGATCTTGTTCTTCAATCGCTTCATCTGCCTGGTTGCAAATTCACGATGCGAATTTCGACCTAATTCGTTATCAGGTACGTTTAGCACTTCTTTCCTTTTTCCTTTTTATCAATAATCTTCCTATCAATCAAATAAACGACGCTGAATATCTATCTGAATGTATTTACAAATGTGCATCCTATTAGTGTGATAACTGTACATTTAAAACCGAAAAGACAATTTTATAAAATAACTAAATTTGCGGCGGAATTTGATTTTCTTTTTTTAAATAATGGCTTAAATGGCACCTTATATATATATATATATATTGTATATAAAAAACAACTCTAAATTTAAATTCTTTAAAACTAGTTCACTTTAAAGCTTTCCGAAACTGCGCGAATCACGATTGTTGCGAGTAAACATTGTGCTTCTCAATTTTGTTTTGTTGCTGTTTATCGTTTTAAGGCACAATTAAACGATGGGTTTATTCATTTTCAATGAGTATCTGCAAAATACGTTTTTAGTTGAAGAATAAATGGAAAATAGAAGCGTATTTTGCACTCACCTCACTCAAAATAACCCAATTACTCGAATTAGTGTGACAATGAAGTCGCATTGCTTGCAGTTTGCCCCATTGTGTAAGATTTCCTTGTGCGGCGCCTAAACTCAAAAATTCACCAACAATGAAATACCCGTTCGGCTCTTTTAAAGCACTTTTTGGGGCTTTTTCAGATACAGGCAATACTTCAACAGTTGTATTAACAAATATATCACTCATATGTTCCCAGTTTCCCGAACGAAATTTGTAATAATTTACAACTACAGGAGGGGTGAAATTAAATTGAACGTAATCGTTTTTCGTAGGATTGAAAGCCCAGAAAAATGTCTCTCCTTTGTAAGCTCTTTGCAACGAATAAGATTGATACTGTTTTAAACTGGTCGAAACTACTGCAGGCGGATTACTTTTATGAGCGACGAAGAGACTTGACTTGCCAAAATTTCGCTCTCTTAACTTTTGCACCTTTCCTTTAAGCGAAGAATGAACACCAATATGCTGAAATAATGGAGGTCTTGCAGTTAACCAATGCTTTGACAATATCTTATTACATTTTGCTTTGTCGTAATCTAAACCACAATAACGCATCTTGGCTGTGTATTCTAAAAGCCAATCGACAGGCTGTTCGTCGCGAAACATAATAAATATTGATATGAATAAAGGCAAATCAACCGATTTGATCATTTTGCCAATGAAACCAAGACTAGAAAATTGAAGTATAAACCAGTCTTTCTTCTGTAGCAATTGTTTCAATGCTAATTCTTTCATTAATCTCACATAATTAGGTTTTGTGATAATATCATCTTCTAACTGCACATAAAAAAGGCCTTTTTGTTGGCAATACATCATTAAATAAGCGTAGTCTAAATTTTGCTTTGTTCGCCAACGAACGCGTTCAATCGGATCTCCGAGTGTTAATTTTAATGAATTGTTGCTTAAGTCGGGATAGTATGATGCCGGTGGTGCAATCACTTCAAGAAGACCAGATTCAATGTGATCATTAAATAGCTGCTGAATAGTTGAGGAAACGTTGCGTACGTAAGCTTCATCGGTCTGAGAAAGAAAGAAGGAAAGGAATGAATTAAAAAATGATGTTGAAACAGTTTTTTTTTCACTTCGCTTTCACTATGTGTTAAAACGTTATTCAATTTACTTTTCTGTGAAGCAAACATTTCATTTCACAAACCTAATTTCGCGAAAAAAGATGAGCTTTGAAAACACGCATCCAAACAAGTATCGAAAAAATTGGGTTTCTTGACACTTGCCCTGATAGGGGCAACGAAAATTAAGCTCGATTCTGATACAAAATACTAACGACACATTTAACGCATTCACGCACTATTCTTCCTTTTTGATTTTTTTTTTGAACGTTAAGAAGATGGTGAGAAGAGAATGAGGAGAAATACTAAAAGCAAAATCTAGCAAAATTAGAGTAGAAAGAGATCGGCGCTTCATTTTGAATTTTTAATATTCACGTATTCACAATTATAAGCTGGTTGAGTCGCTTTTTCATCTAATGGTGAGGTTAATGCAATGTAAGCAAAAAATCTCTTTTTTAAGTGTGTTACACGAACAAACTTAAAAGTAGACATGTACCATACGTTCAGACAATTGCTTTACGGACTATTGACGCCCTTTTAATGGCAGTTTTATTTGCATCAACAATTCAAATATCACGAGTGCTATCTTTAGTTTCTTTTTTTTCTATGGACCTTTGTCAAATATATTTTAGTGCGGCGGTGGAAACGGGTTGAAAATGGAAATCCCAAACCCATCCATATTCCGTTAGCTGGTGAGTTGTCCCGTACGGTAAACCCCTACCTCGTAAATTACGTTTCCTTTCATACCCGTTGTCCCGTTGACCCATCCCACGAGTTTAACCTGTGATTCGTTGAGCTATTTAACCACAATAATTAGCATAAAAACCATAAAATAGAGATGTGCAAACCATTACAACGATTTCATTCTCATCCCAAAACCATTAAGATAAAAAATTTTTTAAAGATCTATCCAATTGCTAACACTTTTCAAGTCATTCTTTACCATTTTTTAACATTAAGGTTCCAATTTCAACTTGGCTGATCTTTAAATAACAGACCTTTGCTCTTCATTTGACCTACTCTTGTGATCGAATCAGGTTTTTGTAATTTGTAATTTGTAATATAATTTATATTTTCGATTAGTAAAGTTTCGCTTACTTTGCAGCTTTCATTATTCCTTTCATTCCTATTTTCCTTCAAGAAATGTGAATGTGAGCACACGAACAACAGTCTCATGTGCTTAGAATCCTTTTCCTATCGATATTTTATCCGAAACTATCAACTTAAAGATATTTTCGGGTCAAACGGTATATTACGGGTTGTACGGGTTTTACGGGAAATACGGGTTAAGGTATTGATCGCAAATCCGCCCATTTCCCCGTGTCCCGTTTCCATCTCTACTTCAGCGGTCATCGAATAGAAAAGAATAAAGTTTTCAAACTTCTAAAGATGTAAGCTGGATAGAGCTGTAGAAAATGTTAATTAATTTACAGTTTCACCACAGATGCAAAATGTTTTAAACTCGTGTTTTGATTCAATAGAAAAATAAATCAATTGCTAAGCGAAGATTCACTCGAAATGATAATAAAACACTTCGTAAAAATCGATATGAAAGCATTTTTTATTTCGTTGAGAGCTGTTTTAGAAATGTCTATTTCATTCATTATCTCATTTAAAATACGAGCAACTACAAGAGAAAATTTCAATCAGTAATAAATATGTTGAATTTTATTAATTTTGAAAGCTTTAGCCTTTTCTTCTTTCGCTTTAATCGTCTAAAAAAATAATTTATGCGATCATTTTGAAGGCATTGCATAAAATAGTTTCTGTATGAATGTTGCAATCAGACAGCGGCTGAAGTGTCGAGGAAAAATATTCGCCATAAAAAGAGAAAATCCCGATTGCTTCATTCTAAGCGTTTTGATAATTTACTAATTCGTCGACTATTTTTTGGAAACGATTTAAAACTTTACAGCTTACACTATAAAATTCATCTCTGAATTGCGTGCAAAATTAATCAGAATTATCTTATTCAAAGAAATACATTTGCAAATTTTCATACAAAAGTACTTGAGTAATAAAAATTGCTGATATGTATTTTTCAAAATTTTTCATCTGAAAGCGCTCGAAAAATTCCATTCGTGTAGCGATGGAGTAACCATAAATGAAAAAAGATTTATTTTAATCAGGTAATATATCTTTCTAAATATGTAATCATAAACAGTAAATAAATAAGTTTAAAGGAGAATATGTAAAGTAGATTTGATTTGTATTGAAACAGATGGAGTAATTTGATTAAAATTAATCGGTCAAATAAAATGTAGATACTAAATGATTGAGATTCCATTCGCCCATTAATTCTACACTCGAAATTTTGAAAAACACATTCACGTAAAAAAAAAATTAATTTAATGCCTAAAGTGAGAATTTTTATCAGTTTTCTTGTACGAGATAATTATGAAATTATGATCAAATCGTTTAATATGATCCGAAATCTAAATGAAGCATGCATTTGTTAAAAGAGCAATAAATACTATTTTGCTTGTTTAATCGAGAAAGAGAGCTTCATAAAATACTGTTAAAAGTGATTCTCTAAATTTAAAAGTTAACAGCGATGTGTGTTCTACTTAACCGTTAACTAAGATAAATTTTAAAGCAAGCGAGCCAAGCAATAAGAACAATGTAATGAAATGAATTGAAAATTCTTTTCATTTTCAAGAGAGTGAATTTTTGTTTGCTACAACTTATTATTTTTACGCATTTCATTTTTACACAATGCAATTTTTGCGTTCTTCAAAAAGAAGAAAATACAATGTAAAGGCTAGCAATCATAGCAAAAGTGAAAGATGCCCGAATCGAGTTCTCTCCTCTTTTTTTGCTGTTTCTTTTTCACTTATTGTCTCGACATACATTTCTTCGCTTTTTCTTTCGTTTTTTTGAAAATATATATCATAAATAAATCTGTACAAAAGCGGTTATCAAAGAGAGGCGCAATCTTCCTTTTTTCCGCTCTCCCTCTCTCTCTTTATCTCTCTCCAAATGTTTTAATGCTTCCATCGAATCAAATTTTCTATGCGATTCTTTCGCTTCGCTTCAAGCAGCGAAATTAAATTTCAAAAAAACATCATTATTATGCTAGCAGTTAAAAGAGTGAGTCGGATAAAAACATCATGTCATTGCAGCGGTGACATACATTCGTCGTAATCTTATTTGATATCTTTTTTAGTTTCATTTATTTAACTCGTCTTGTGTTAGAAAAACGCTACTAATCGAAATACTTCGCTTAAATTAAGGACGATTTAGCGTTTAAACTTTCCTTTAAGCGCAGCACACAAGAAAACAAAACTCTTTCTCTCGATTTATAGGATTAATACGACATGAAAAACGATAAAAGCGAAAAAATATAAACGTGAAAGTGTGTTTGCGCCAAAAACAAGAACGTTAAATGTTGCATTAGAAAGATCGCTAGTTTTAACTCGCAAATAAATCCTCTCTTGCAAGTTAAATGCTCATGTTATGCAAACGCGATCTGAAAACTTTTACGAATGAAAATGTGAATGTAAAGGCAAGACGTGAAAATATAACAAATTCTCGCTAAGAACTTTCTTTCTGCTCGAAGCGGATGAAAGGTTTAACGTTATCCTACAAAATAAATGCAAAATATCGATAACATAGACATTTATAATTATAGGGTTCTTCGCAGAAAAATGATTTTGAATAAAAAAGTGATATGGATGCACAAAAATAAAAGCTGATTGCAGGCGCTTTTCGCATCTTGAATCTCACTTCGGCCAATTATTAAATTTTAGGTCGTGCAAAGCTCATAATGGTCGAACATTATAAATTAACATTCGTTTGATTGGGAATTTGCACAAAATTGAATTGCAAATATAGCTTAAATATATAAATAATGCAATTCAAAAGAAAGAGAGAAAGGAAAAAATAAATAAACTCTTATACGGCACCATTGTTTGTGGCAGTGTTCATAGCTTACATTTTTTTGAAAATGCTGAAATCGATTTTAGTGCAGAAAAGTAGAACAATACATACCTCGGCAATGAAGAGTACAATGACAGCTTCTTCTCGCTCTTCTGGACCCAAATTGTCAAGAAGACCCTGAAGGGTGACGATTAAATAATTTTCAACTGGACGTTTGACAGTAGGCAATCCCATCACAATACTAACACCTGTTCTACCGTTGGGCGATAAATTTTTTGAAATAATTCGCAATGCGGGCTTTAAAGGATTTCGGAAATTCGCGAAATGTGGGAGAAAAGTAAGTAGAGACGGAACATAGAATAAATCGTTGACAAGTTGTTCGTCTTTAGAGGCCACGCGACCGCTCCAATTGCCTTTTCGTGAGGCACAGTTCTCAATTTTTCGCTGTAATTCGCTAATTTGCAATTTTCGCTTTTGATTCAACATTTCAATGTGGTTTAACTTTTGTTTCAATTCGATTATTTTGTGACCTAAACTCAACTCCAAATTCGGTCGTCGATCAAATGATTGTTTTCTGCCATCATTAGAAGTATAAATTGTGAGAATCGTGAAGAATGGAATGAATACAAGAATGAGTCCGAAATACAACGAGAGTAAATTACGACTAAATATCGAGCTTCTGTTCGCTTTCATTTCGTTGCACTCTTAAAATGCAATTTTAGGGAAAAGCATCGTTCTAATCGCACAAAGCGCGAAGTGAGCGTTGAATACTGTGTTATCAGAAGCGATGCCACCGAAATCGGTGCGATGGAGAGATGAGAGAAGAAAAGCGCGATTCAAGCGACGGATAGAAGCCCTTTTAAAACGAGTGTTCTGCGAACGAAAAAAACAAAAAATAAAAATGAATCAAATGATGAAAACACACCTTTCGAGCAGTGAAAACGGTCTCATTAAAGCGTCGTTCGGCAGCCAATCGCTGGTGAGGCTCGTCGGCCGAAAGCAGTGTACAAACACACGAACGGATGGCGAACGAGTGAGAGGTACGCTCGTAACGCGAGTGGCAAACGCAAAGCGATCTCTAAACGATCGCAGAAATCGACTTTTCTTTCGATCGCTTTTTCGCGAATCGAACGCCCCTTTTTCGTTCCGTTCTCGCCGCGATTGCGCGCTGCGTTCGCACACCGCCCCTCGATCGCCCTTTTCGAACGCACGCGTTTCGAAATTTTTTTTCGATTTTCGTTTTTACTTTTTTCGCACTTTTTTCTTCTCGAGACAAACACAAATTAAAAGTTCTAAGCTTGTGTTTGCAAAACTGCTGTTCTCCATTTTACGCTTATTTTCTCCGTTTCTCTCTCGTTTCGCTTCATCTCTCAAATCATTTCATTGCGCCTCGCAATTCGCTTGTTTCTGCACAATTGTTTTTTTCGTTTACTTTTTAATTACTTTTTTAAATATTGAAAATTAACGCTTAAAACCAAACTAACGCTCGAATTGTTAAAGAAATTAGTAATAAAACGGCAAACAACACTTTTATAGCTATCATCATCATTATAAAAAAACGTGTATCGCTGTTTTTGTGATTATGTGAATTTCTTCAAAAGTTAAATATGCGTCGAACAATAACAATTGAATAATAATGATGAAAATATTGTATGCCGAAGACGACGAGAGAAAGGAAATGCGATCGTAACGTTTTGAACATTTTCACAATGAATACAAATAACATTTTCTCAAATTTTATACGTTTATTAGACGCGTATCGAAGCGTTGCCGAAAACGAGAAGCGAAAACTTCTCTAATCACGAATGTGTGTGTGTGAATCAATGCGTTTTATTCACGTTTTGTAAATTTTTTCCGAATTTGTAAATATAAATGTACCGCTATCATAAAGCGAAAACTTTTCCGTAAAATTCAAAATACTTCTCTTTAATTAACCAATGTTTTTAATCTAAAATTAATTCTCCATCTTTTTTTTCGCACAAATTATTGTTGCAATCTTTTTCATTTACGATCGGTTTGATATTTCAAACAATTTTTCAAAAATTTTTGTTATTTAAAATGTTAAAATTAAAGTTCTTGCTTTGTCATTTAAAATTTAAAATTAAGTGCAAATTCGGCAAAATTCTTGTGAAGCCGTTTCCGACGAGCTAAAACTTTGATCTTTGATCGGGAATTTATAATTACACACAAAAAAAAACAAATTGATCGATGAAAATCGGGAATTTGCTGCTTCATTGCATTATGGTAGTTAAAGGTATGGGAAATACGTTTGCCGGCATAAAGTTTTACAGCATACAATTACATATTTAATTGCATTAACAAAGTGTAAGTGAAGTAATTCTAATTGTAATTGCAATTGCAATTTAAAATTATTCATAAAAAAGTTAGAAATAGGTCGAAGAGATAATATCTTTAGATTTTTGCTTTTATTAATAAACAGCATCTAAATTTCAATAAACACGACAGCGTCGAAATTAACTATAATTTTTGCTCAAGTAATTAGAATGTAACTGTAATTTAATCAACGACTTTTTGAAATTTGTAATTAAAACTATAATCACGCAATTGAAAAACTTTTTGAAAAGTAATTGTTGTTACCTTCAAATTGTTATTTGTACATTATCCTGAGAATCGTTTGAAGAAGCAAAAAAAATTGACATCA